>BPLR01020409.1:0-26718 GCA_021605095.1 Caerostris extrusa | reverse complement strand
GTTATACGTTTCCCCTATGAAAATTCAGCAACGAAAATTGCACATTTTCACTCTATGTTAAATTTGCCTTGTTCCTGTCTTATGATCAGAAATTCTTTTATAATCATACATAAATGCTTGAGTAATAATTCAATTTGTTCTGTTTGTTTCCATGCAATATACCCCTATATAACAGATGGATTTGTCAGATCTTCAAGGATTGACTTTTAATTCCAGAAGGCCCTCAATAAAAATAATATAAGTATTCCGTCCACTTGGCCACGTGTCCAAAAAGTAAGACCAATTTTCAATTTAAAATTCTCGAGGCTTATAGAATTTCAATTTTTTTCTTTTAGGCTGCTGGCACTGTCCTGACATCTATGTGAAATTTCACGTCAAAAATTTCGTCAAAATATTCATTAGTGTTTGAGTTACGCTTGGCTTTGTGAGAAGCTAAAAACCGATTCCGGCGATTTTTGAAATGTCTGAATTAATTGAGTGAAAAACTTGCATTTTTTGTTTGCGGAAACGTATAGAATGTTGCAGAAGGCATTCAGGGGAGCATTCCCTATATCGGAAAGAAATGTTTAGAAGTGGTATGAAACAGTTCAAAGAAGGCAGAACGTTTTGAAGACGAAGAGCCCTCTGGTAGACCATCAACCTCAACCGACAGAAACTCACGTACAAAAATTAAAGATTTGGTGCGAAAACCGTCGATTTACAATTAAAAAGACCTTGCTGATGATGTTGGAATTTCAAAAGTATCGGCCATTTCCATTTTGATTCTTCGTGACTTTTTTGCCAAACATTAAACTCATATCATTCCACAACCACCGTATTCACACCGTGCGACTTCTGGCTATTCCCTAAACTCAAAGACCACTCTGGGGACATCGTTTTTGAGTCTATTGGAAGAGATCCAACGTGAATCGCCGCTCTCTTTGAAGGACATCCCTGCCGATTATTTTTAGCATGCATTGAGGATTGGAAAAAAAGTTGATATAAAGTACAATGTTCGAAGCGGGGATTTCTTTGAAGGCGATTAAGCAAATTTGAAAAAGAATAAATAAAGTTTTGAAAAACTGGTCTTACTTTTGGAGCACAAGTACCATTTCTTGATCTAGTTGTGTACCTTTTTCGATACGTTGTTTTAAAATTGCACTAACCTTAGGGATTCTTGCAAATTACTGCTATTGCCCTACATTCCAGATATGTAACGTTTGTGATGAGACTATATTTTAGGACATCACAAACGTAGGATGAAATATATGATTATATATCTCAAGTTCTGATGCGATCCATTCCAGACATACGGCTAAATGCTTGCAAAAATAATAAGTATGGATATCTTATTATGACTCCAAAACATCTGAGATCCTCGCGGCCATCTTCAAAGACTTGTAATCCAATAAATGCATTTAAAGAAAGTGCGGACTTGAAAAGATTTTTCAAATTGACAAAATTAATCAGCTCTTAAATATGATGGTGCTCTTCCCAGATGTTAGTGTTTGATTTCAGGTCTCGGTCTCGAGGATTCTCATTTGGAACCAGATTTTTCCGAAATTACTAAACAAAGGCTATCACATTTTTCACAGTCAATTTTCATAAAAAATTTAAATTTTGTAACGTTTTAATTTGTAAAACGCAAATTTGTATATATATATATATATATATACATACAAATTTGCGTTTTTACAAATTAAAATTAAAATAATTAAAATGAACCACATATAACATAATATATATATTATATTACCCTAGGCGAAACTATCGAAAATGGTTTGGTGATAGCTGATATAGATATAGAGAAGAAAAATTCTGTATGATAAAATCATAACCAATCACTGTATGCTATTGTTTTATTCATTATTAAATGGTTAAGGAAGTGGATAAGAGCATTTGTGATTTAAATAGTAAGCACTTCGTAGAATATTCAAAACTATTTTAAAATCTACTTTAATTTTTTTTTAGAAAATTTTATTTAATTCAAATTATTGAGTTATATTTTTATAGATACATATTTTTCTAAAAAGAAAAAATTAAGTTCATTAATTATTTGTAAGTTGTTATTTTTCAAAATCTGTTTTATATTTTTGGTGTACTAGAATTTAGAACAAGCAATCTTTTTCATAAAAATAATTATTTTTAAAAAATTTCTTAACAAAAGGAATATATTTCTAATATTCGATAAATTTTTAACGAATAATTTTTATTATATATATATATATATATATATATATATTTGCGCAAATAATTAATCTCAGTGTCTTTTATGTCATTGGCAGACGACCAAGTGTTTTATGTACTACCAATAATATTATAGAACTGTAATTTGTCTACTGAAAAATTGTCTAAATAAATTTGAATGTTTTTTTTTCATGAATTTCTAAAAAATAATATTTTTTGTTTATTACTATTGTGAAAACTACACTTAGAAAATTCCTTAAAGAATTACCAATTAATAATTACATTATTCTACTATGATATCAAATACAGAGAACATTTAAGAGTTAATATTAATATTTGTTGTATAGATTCATTTACAAATTTTATAAATTATTACAAATATTTTTACCCTATTTTGAAAGACGTTTGGCAGGAAATTCATCTTTTTAAAAACGCTAATTATTACATATTTTGCATATATACTTCATTTTGTCAGTATTATACAACTTTTTTTAAAGAAAAAAATATGAATAAGTTTAATTTTTAGTAATAATTATCATTTGGTTGATTATTAATTGAGTATATCGAATATTTAGTGCTTAAGACAAATTTTTAGATAATTATGCTTTTTAAAATTAATTAGCAAAGTTAAATTTTTAGTAATTTAACTTCTCAAATATGTTTTATAAAAAAATAAATTTCAACATTTCAAGAGAGTTTTTATTTCTCTTCTATTTTCTTTTTTTCAGTTATTCAAAAAATACTATAAAAACCCAGAGAAAAATTATAATTTCCCAATCATAAATTATGTGAGTTTCAATAATTTATTTTCATTTATTTATTTATTTATGAATATTTAGTGCTTAAGACAAATTTTTAGATAATTAGGCTTTAAAATTAATTAGCAAAGTTAAATTTTAGTAATTTAACTTCTCAAATATATTTTATAAAAAATAAATTTCAACATTTCAAGAGTTTTATTTTCTTCTATTTTCTTTTTTTTTTTCAGTTATTCAAAAATACTATAAACCCAGAGAAAATTGTAATTTCCCAATCATAAATTATGTGAGTTTCAATATGTTTATAGCAAATCAGTTTATAATAAATACCCATTTAAAAATGTTAGATTAATTATGATTAATAATTACAAAAATTGTGTTTCTAAAATTATATGGATTATGTTAACTACATAATTTAGACAGACGGAATACGAATGAAATAATAGTTTTTAAAAGCTTGTAAAAGTAATATTATTTAGGATATTTTGAAAAATAAAGATACCTTTTTCTTAAATGAACATGCCAGCAGTTGAGAATCGTTACAATTTTACTTGCAGTTATGCTGTTGCAGTAATGAAAACAATAATAAATAATTTAATCCAGCGAAAATCTATATAACTTGGATATAATAAATTATTTAAGATTTTCAATGTGTTTATAACAACTCAATTTATATTAAAAAATATTAGTTTCATTTAATAGAAAATATTTTTTAATTTTTAATTTAATATTAATAGTAGCTGTTCAGATTATATAAATATCTCAATATGAGTATGAAGGGAAAAAAATTCCTCAAATTTCACCTGGATAGTACAAAACTTCCTAAGCTGTATGTTTGTGCTCAGAAGCCTCCTCAATGCATCTGTTTTGGGAGCTCTCTGGGATGCTCGTCAGAAAAACCTCCCGAAGGCTTCAGGTTTGAATCAGGCGGTGGCATGGATGTTTGTCAGTGGTTCGGAATCAAGTTAAACTGTAGGTCCCGGTCTATTTAGCCTAAAGTGTGCACAAGATGACCGTAGAACGACAAACCAAACCGAACCTACCAACCTCTCGAGAGACCACCAACTTCTGTAAATCAACGTTGTGTAACTCCTCAAACCAAGATGGTACCTTATTTATCTCCTCCAACTAACTTCTGTGAAAAGTTCTCGATAGTTTGATCTGGCGGAAATAAGCAGATATCTGGGACCTCCATCACACTTCCTGAGGAGGTACGCAAATTCCAGGAGAATATGCGTTTGGGAGGTATTTAAGAGGACTTAATGCTGTGTGTGTGGGGGGAGGGGGTTTCAAGAGGGTGAGCTCACCATCATAGGTGATGGAAAATCAGTTGAAAATCTGTTGAACTGTTGAGGAAACTGTAATAACTGTCCTTAAGCAGAAGTTTCACTTATCCAGCAATTTTAGCCTGAAATACAAAATAGTGCAGAAAAATCTGAAAAAGAAACTTACATCTCAACAATACTGAAAATATTGCTTCACTGGTCCGTCAGGTTCTAATTCGAATGTGCTAATGTCTACATCATCAACACCAAAACATACATTTTAAATGAAGAGTAATTTATGTTAAAAAAGAGGACTAGTATATTTAACACACATTTATTGATAATTCAAAAAGAAATGCGTAATGATACATTTTTTGTGCACAAGTACAATAAAGAATAGGTAACATCAAAAATGAAAACATTTTGGAATATTACCTCCCAAAACAGCTAAAAATATATCACAGAACATAAAAAAGTTCATATATAAACAAAAATTTGATTGACAAATTGGAATATTGAGATTTGATTAACAAATTGGAATATTGAGATTTGATTAACAAATTGGAATATTTCATAGGTATATATATGGTTATATTTTCATTAAGTATTTTCACAAGTAAAAACATGAAAGTAATGAACCTACACTAAAAATTTACGTTTGGACTAAAAATTTGTAAAAATGAAAGATATTAACAAGAATTTATCTTTTAATACAATTAATCACATTTAGGATAATATAGAATCTTCAAAACTATCTATACTTTTCTAATGAAGTATGCAGCTTATAGCATTAAATTAAGCTTTGACAAGTTTAGGGAATGAATTACCGAAATCATATTATGATACAGAGACAGATTGAAAAAGATAATTAAAAAAAAATATTGCCTTTCTTATGAAGCCGCAATGAAAAATTACGATTTTCTTTTGTCTGCTTTTGTGAAAATAGACAAAAAAATCGTAAAATTTGTAAACATAATGATAAAAGGAAATTATTACTTTCCGATCAAATGATTTCGTTTGACATATAAACAAAATAAATACGTGGATCTTTAAAATCAACAAATAAATCAAATACTAAAACACACATCATCTTTTAAAAGGCAATGAGTATTAGTTAGCATGACTAAATATTGTAAAATAAAATAAATTAAAATACATTAATGTAACTTTTTTTTTTTTTAGAAGCAAAAAAAAAAAAAAAAATGTAACCATAAAAATTTTAATATTAAGAAGTTAATTTTTTTTCACAAATAGAAGCAGAAATCAATTCTGTCTAGTATTAAAAAAATAATATTTTGTTACATCTTTTTTAACGATTTCACTCTGTATACATTAAAATAAACAAAAATTTAGGTATTTGATATTAGTTGTGCTGCAAACTTATCAGTTAACAAAACTTATCAGTAGTCAGGTTTTTCATGAGACAACCATTGAAATCAACAGCTGAATCTGCACCTTCAGCAACATTGTTAATTACAATAAAATTTTACAATACACATCTTGCTGTACTTTAGGCTGACGTCTGGTGGGATAACATCTGATAACGGAATTGTCATGCTGTAATTGCAGTATATCTCAGTGAGGCAAACGAAATTCGTCACGAGATGCACTCTCCACTTTGGCTTCACAAGTAAGATGGGAGGCAGGGCTGCTAAAACAGTGTAAACTTCAGTGTTATTCAGGTAAATGCCTTGATGTAGCATGAAGGTATACGTGTCTTCTAGATTCCACACACTTCTTTGTTCATGGCTCTGTCTCATTGCGCGTGGACAATGAACATGAATTAACATGACTCCTTCAGCAAGATCGAGGAGGCGTGGACGTGCTAAAGGGCCATAAATATGCAAAATACTTCCAGTGCCTTGCTGAAAGCACTCTTTTTGCGTTGAGAGGACACGGTAAAATGAATTCACCCATATAATTGCTTCTCAAATCTCTGACGTACATCATATAGTTCATGATGGCAACCTCCCATCTGGGATTCACAACTGAGCCGGGGAGGAATTACAATGATTTTCAGCCGCTGGAGTCCGTCCTCTAAAAATGCATCTGCTACAGTCAATAATGCCATATCTATTATTGTTCGCCATGTTAGTTCTTGACTGGGCAGGGTTTTTGTGGACCAAAGCAACAAAACTTCCGGAAAAGTTAGTCTTACCAGACCTGAAATTTAAAAAAGAAATATAAGTAAACAATGAAACATTACAGTTGTCATGAATTTTAAATACAAAAAACAAATAATAACAAGTTCCTTCCTGATTTACAATTTTTACTCCTTTAATTCACTTTTTCGCAATACTATAAATGAAAAATTCATTTGTAGTTCTACATGTGTCTACCAAAATGTTATAAACTCGCTATCAGATCAGAGACTGGATTTATTTCTTGTTGACTTTCAATAAGTTTCAATAAAGTGAGGTTATTGGTTACTGTCAGATTTATTTTTTATTCTTAAAAATTGTGTTTTTTGATGGCAAGATATTAAAAAAAAAAAAATTAAAAGTATATTTATATTTTATACCATTTAATTACAAGGCAATTTCGGAAAATTATTATATAAATTTTTATAAAATTTATCAGACAATTATTATATAAACTCATTTTAAAAAAATTAAATGAGTCTCAATTAAAATTCATTATAAACTCATTTAAAGCATATAAATAATAATAATGATAAATTTATGTTTCAAAACTCATTGTTAAAAAGTCATTTTAAGAAAAATTCCAATGAAAATATTCAGTGGGCCACTCTAAGTGAGGTAAGGGATTTGCAAACGGAAGTGAAGTAAGATAGGGGGGGGCAGAGAGATTTCGGAAAATTGTTTCGCCTGAAACTTTTTTTTTCTCCTGTTGCAACATCAGAATGTTGTACTATAGACGAGGGTTTTTTGGAGATATATGAAATTTTTTTTTTTTTTTTTTTTTTTTGAAAAAATTTTTATTTGAATTTTTTATATTTGATTTTTTAAATTTCATTTTATAATTTTACAAAATTTATTTGGTAAAGGAATTTATTTATTTTGTTATTTTTATAAATTTTATTTTTTGAAACTTTTTTTTTATTTTAACTTTGCAAAGTTATTTTATTTCCTTTAAGTTGTTTTAAAGATAATTAATTTTAACAACTGATTTTTAAAAACTTTAAATATTTTTCTCTTTTACTGCGATATGTTAAATCAATTTAGAATTTCATTACTTCTAAATCAATTTATACTTTTGCCCAATAAATTACACAATTTATTTTTATACCAATTCATTAGGAATTCAATTATACCAAAACATCATTTTGCATTAAGAATCTTCTTGTAAACCTCTCACATTTCTTTTCAGACAAGAAATTAGTTTAAAATTTTCTACCCAAGATTAATTACTAAAAGCACTTATATCGTTTTCCTTAGATTTAACTAACATAACAACTGTTTGAAGATCATATACTAGAATAGACAAAACCTTGAAGAAAATGTTACGAATCTTTTATAAGTATTTAACCAATTAGGTACCTATATTTAAATTACATTAAATTGCCTACATAACATAGTAAATATACTTTAATTGAAATGATGAATGTCTATGAAATTTTTTTCAACTCACATTGAATTCATCTAGAATTTTATGTTCCAATTACATATATATTTTTAATGATATTTCTTCCTTCATACATGATTCAATTTGTTAAACATATAATTTCTTGTTGATACACATTTTTTATCATACACTTTTCAAACATTTAGAAATAATCGCAACTTAGATAAGGAATTTGTAAAACAAAGTTAAAATAATGATATTTTTATAATGAATTTAAACTAATTCAATTTATTAACATAAAATAACACTAATTTATTTCAAATAATGTATAATTTTATTTATGTCACCATTTTCATTTGCGTTTAATTTCCTTTTCTTTTCTTTTCATACACACGTCTTGTACTTATACAATCTCCATAAACATTCTGTTTTTAAATTTGATAATCAATTAACTATATTTACAAAATTCTTATGAAATTTTATTCATTAAACACATCAAGTTCATTTGAAACTTTTATGTTTCAACAAAATTTAAAAAATTAATTTTCTTGTCACTTTAAATTTAAAAAAAAAAATTATAATAATATTTATTTTAATTTATTATTTCTTCCTTCGTGGCCTTTTTCAATCTGTTAAATAAATATGAAAATCCATAACTTCTTATAGATACAAATTTTTTAGTATAAATTTTAAAATATTTAGAAATTATCACTACTTAGTCTATGATTTTCTAAAAATAAATGAGGTTTTTTTTATAATGAATGCACACTAATGCAGTTCATAAAACTCCATTTTAACTTTCATTTTCTTTATCGTTTTCTGCAAGCAAAAGTGCTCTACTTACACAGCCTTCATAGACATTCTGTTTTAAATTTTGATAATCAATTAGCTATATATACAAAAGTTTTATAAAATTTCCCACATTATACAAGCCGAGTTAAATTTCAATTTATATTCCAAAAACACATTTTTTATGTTGCTTTAATCGAAAATTTTTTCAAATTACATTCTTTTTTGTATTCAATTATTTATTTTTCTTCCTATATATTTATTTTTATTTGTCCAATTGATGTGAAACCCTATCACTTCTTCTTGATGCATTTTTAACTTGTATTTTCAAAAGCATAATTTTGTAAAAACATTTTTACTTCTAGGAGAATTCGTTCCTTTGAATAAAATATATTTTAATACGAGTAAGCAAAGTACTATGAAAACGGAAAAAAGGAAACATAGATATGAACAATTGAAATATCTTTCAAACCACATCAGAATCATTTTGAATTTCATAATGCAAAAAAACACATTTTTTAAGACGTTTTTATTAAAAAATTTCCTAATTATATTTTTCTGTTCCTTTATACTTGGTTCTTTTTGTTAAATCAATTTAAAAATCTTTAACTTGTTGATGCAATTCGCGATATTTTTATAGCATGCAAACATTTAGAAATGATCACAGACAATCATTTGGTAACATAAAATAGTTAAAATGATGTTATTTTTTAATAATGAATTTACATTATTTCAATTTCTTAACCATCAAGTAACTTTTTTTATTTCAAAATAATGAAAACTTATAATTATTCCTATGAATAATTTTAACTTATATTTGAATTTTCCGAATTTCTGTATAATTCTATCACGCACAAATCTCGTACTTAAACAGTCTCCATAGATACTATGTCTTAATTTTAATAATTATGGAAGATATTTACAAATATCTCATAAATTTTTAACCAGTATTAGTTTTTAAAGGCATCATTGTTCACGCTCATTTATCAATGCAAAACCTCTAGGTATACGATTGATAGTGAATAGGATTGGAATGCTTATCAGTTTCGATAAGATTTAAATAGTGAAGAACATATTTTTGATAAATCATTATAATTTCGTAAAATTCAACTTCATTTGGGCAAACTTTTCTTTTCTAATGAAAATATTATATTTTCATTTATTTATTTATACAAAAACTATATTATATAAAAGCATTTATGGAAATGATTTTTTATTTATACGATACATTTCTTAAAAATTTATTAAAACTTTTATTATTTTTTATTTCTTTCAAAGAACACAATACTTTTTTTCATGGCTCTTTTGTTATTCAAATTCTTCACCCGAAAACTTATATTTTTTTCAAAAAACTATTCCATTTCTATACATATGACAAGTATTCTATTTCAATGGAAAGTAATGCATATAACTCATTGTACCATATTTAATCGACATTCATTTCATAAACATATATTTTTAAATACGATTATGAATATGTTGAATAAATACTTAACAATTTTAAAAGAAATGATTATGTTCTTCAAAAAACTGTTGCTACATTAAAAATAAGTTAAAAAACTATATATTTTTTCTAATGTGTTTCATTAAAATCTTTTTACTAAATAATTTTTAAAGAATAATTGAATTTTATATTAGAAAATATTTCTTGCAAAGTTAATGTTTCATATATTTACAATTACTGTTACAGAATAAATGTTTCTAAACATTTTATCTACGACATTTAATATAGGCAGGTTTAAATATTTAAAATATTCTTGAAACTTTTTAACACGAAATTCTTAATTTAATCTATTTACTTTTAAACTTAATTTTAGAATAAGAAATATGATTAATTAAAAAAAAAAAAACTTTTTACCTTTCTTAGCTTTAAATATAGACTTTGAAATAGGATTGAATTTTCAAAAAAATTCATTAAAATTCTATGTGATCTCTTTTTTTTCTTTATCTGTTATCTCATTTCATTTTAATCCAATTTTTTTCTAATAATATATTTAATTTAAACTAATATAGATTATTCATTGTAATTCCATAATTTTATGAAAGTAACAAAGGTTTCAGAGATATATGAAAGATAAAAAAAAAAAAAAAAAAAAAATTTCTGAAAAATCAATCATATTTCTTATTCAAAATCTATATTTAAAGCTAAATTGATTTATTGAATAATTTGGTGTAAAAAAAAAAAAAAAAAAAAGATACGAGAGTTTTTTAAAGATTTGACCAAGATTGTATTAAATATCGTGAATAAAATATATTGCTTAAAAATATTAATTCTGGAAATATAATTTTAAGCATAAGAAAATTAATATTGCAACGAAACTATTCTAATATAACATTCTAGTATACTTTAAAAAAAAAGGATTAAGGGTAAAAGATGTTTCTGAAACACAGTAGAAAATATATATTGTTAAAAAACTATATATATTAAGTAAAAGTTCTTTTTGCAGGACATAATCAATTCTATTAAAATTGTTAAGTATTTATCAATATATGCATAATCATATTTTAAAAACATATGTTTAGGAAATAACGTTTGTTAAATATGGAACAACGAGTTATAAGCATCAATTTCTATTAAATTAGAATACTTGTCATACGTATAGAAATGCAATATTTTTTAGAAAAATATGTTTTGAGGTGAAGAATTTGAATAGTAAAAGAGCCATTTAAAGAAAAGGATTGTGTTTACTGAAAGAAATAAAAAAATTTAAAATATAAAATATATATATATATATTGGAAAAATGAAAAATCATTTCCAGAAATGTTTTTATATAACTCTTTAAATTGCGAAAAAAATTATGAATTAAAAAATAAAATTAATGAAAATATAATTGCAATATTAATCTTTCATATATTTACAATTACTTTTTCAGAATAAATCTTTCCTAACATTTTATCTACGACTCTTAATACAGCCAGGTTTAAATATTTAAAACATTCTTGAAACTTTTTTTACTTCTTACTAAATACTTTACTTTTTTTTTAAATGCTTTACTTTTTTTATCAATTTACTTTTAAACTTAATTTTAGAATAAGAAATATGATTAATTTAAAAAAAAAAAACTTTTTACCTTTCATAGCTTTAAATATAGACTTTGAATAAGAAATATGATTGAATTTTCAAAAAAAAAAAAACCTTTTTACCTTTCATATATCTCTAAAACATTTGATGCTTTACATAAAATTTCATGTAACATATAAAAATATTTTTCAATTTTTCACTCTTATTTTTTAAGATACTTTACTTTTCTTCTGGTATACAGCTATTTTTCGGTTACAGCTTCTCATAATGCAGAAGACATAATTTTTAGAAAAATATTTTATTTTAGCCTGAATTAACCAAAACTTTTTATTAAATGTTTCCTAGATATTATTGATAAATATCTAATTGACAATCATAAAGACTAAATAATAATGATATGTAATTAAATTTTATTGATTCTTTTAGTATTTTCACGGCATATAATTTTCTAATATTTCTTTAAATAAATATTTTATGAATGTTAATTCTTATGTGCAACAATTAAAATTCTATGTGATATCTTTTTTTTTTTCTTTATCTGTTATCTCATTCAATTTTTATCCAATTTTTTTCTGACAGTATATTTTTTTAAACTAATATAGATTACTCATTGTAATTTCATAATTTTATGAAAAGTATCAAAGGTTTCCAAAATATATGATAGATAAGAAAAATGTTTTGAAAAAATCAATCATATTTCTTATTCAAAGTCTATATTTAAAGCTAAATTGATTTATTGATAAATTTTGTGTAAAAAAAAAGATACGAGAGTTTTTAAAGATTTGGCAAAAACTGTATTAAATATCGTAAATAAAATATATTGCTTAGAAATATTAATTCTAGAAATCTAATTGTAAACAGAAGAAAGATTAACATTTCAACTAATCTATTCTAATATAACATTCTAGTATTCTTTAAAAAGAGGATTAAGGGTAAAAGATGTTAGTATATAGTTAAAAAACTATATATATTTTTATTGAAAGCAATAAAAGTTCTTTTGTACAACACAATCAATTCTATTAAAATTGTTAGGTATTTATCAATACACGTATAATCATATTTTGAAAACATATGCTTAGGAAATAAACATCTGTTAAATATGGAACAATTAGTTATACGCATCACTTTTTATAGAATACTTGTCATACGTATTGAAATGCAATTTTTTAGAAAAAAAAAAAATATGTTTTGAGGTGAAGAATTTGAATAATAAAGAGCCATGTAAAAAAAAAAAGTATTGTTTACTGAAAAAAATAAAAAAATTAAAAAATTAAAAAAAAATATATTGGAAAAATGAAAAATCATTTCCAGAAATGTTTTTATATAACTTATTAAATTACGAAAAAGTATAAATTAAAAAACAAATAAATGAAAATCTAATGTTTTCATTAGAAAAGAAAACCTAGAGACGTATACCGTTTTGCATTGATAAATGAGCATTAACAATCATTCCTTTAACAACTAACACTGGTTAAACATTTATGAGATTTTTGCAAATATCTTCAATAATTAGTAAAATTAAAACACAGTGTATGGAGGTTGTGTAAGTACAAGATTTGAGCATGATAAAAATCGTACAGAGAAAATTCAAATATAAGTTAAAATTATTGATTGGACAATTAGAAATTTTCAATATTTTAAAAATAAAATAGTTACTTGATGGTTAAAAAATTGAAATAATGCAAATTCATTATTAAAAAATGACTTCATTTTAACTATTTTATGTTGCTAAATCATAATCTGTGATCATTTCTAAATGTTTGCATGCTAAAAATATCGAGAATTGTATCAATTTTTAACTTTGGTTTAACAAATAGAACCAAATAAAAAAAGTATTAAAAAAATGTGTTTTTTGCATTATAAAATTAAAAATGATTCTGATGTGATTTGAAAGAAATTTCAATTTTTCATGTCTAACGTTCCTCTTTTTTCCATTTTCATAGTATTTTACCTACACTATAAATAACTGAATAGGAAAAATATCGTTTAAAATAAATTTTAATTAAAGCAACTTAAAAAATATGTTTTTGGAATACAAATTCAAATTTAACTCGGTTTGTATAATGTGTGAAATTTTATAAAACTATTGTATAGATAGTTCATTGATTATCAAAATTATAAACAGAATATCTATGGGGCAATGTAAGTACAACACTTGTGCTTGGCAGAAAAGGATAAAAAAATGTAATTTTTTTTAATGTTTGATGAAATAAATGGAAGTATACAGTATTTCGAAGTAAAATACATTTATTTGAGGTTATTGAATTGAATTAGTGAAAAATCATTATAGAAAAATAACATCTTTTAACTATTTTGTTTTACACAGTCGTGGTCTAAATAGTGATTATTTCTAAATATTTTAAAGTGCATGCTAAAATATTTTTGTATTAATAAGAATTATAGTGTTTAACAAATAGAATTAATTATGAAAGAAGAAATTTTAATTAAAAATATATCTTTTGGAGCATAAAATTCAAGATTAATTTCATGTGAGCTGAAAGGAAATTTCATATACTCGAATTAAAGAATATTTATGCTAAAAAAACTTCTAGAACATACTTTATTTCAATTCAGGTAACTAATTTGTTAAATATTTATTAAACAATGGTAATATTTTCTGCGAGGTTTTTTTCTATTCTGGTATATGTTCTTCAAAATATTATTATATTTATATTTAAGGAAAACAATACAAGAGATTTTTGGTAATTAATTTTGGGTAGAAAATCTTAAACTAATTTTTTGTCTGAAAATAAATGTGACAGGTTTACAAGAATACTCTTAATATAAAACAATGTTTTGGTATAGTTAAATTCTAATGATTTGATTTAAAAATAAATTATGTACTATATTGTAAAAAACTATAAATTGATTTAGACGGAATGAAATTATAAATTGATTTAACAACATTGATTAAAAACGAAAGAAAAAAATAAAAGAAAAAAATGAATTGTATTTATAAGATTATTTTTAAAATAACATAAGATTTAAAAGATTTTTTATCTTTTATAAAGAAAAATGAATTGCTGAAATTAATTAAAATAAATTAATTAATTTAAAAGAAATATAAAAAAAATTAGTGAAAGGAAAAATAAGTATGGAAACCCATTGGAAAAAATTGTAAATTAGAAACACAAATAAATTGTTTTACCAAAATAAATTTTGCGAATGTAACAAACGAAATTGAGATAAAAAACAAATCGGAATTAAAAATTCAAAAGAAAAATCATTTGCTGAATTAATTATTTGTAAAATAAAATAAATCTGTAAAAAAAAAAAAAAAAAAAAAAGTAAAATTATCATAATAATAAAAAAACAAAAGAAATAAATTCCTTATCAAATATTTTTTTTTAAATTAAAAAAATCAATTTAAGAAATAAATCAAGTTAAAACAGAAAGTAAAACATTTAAAAAAAAAAAAAAAAAAAGATTTTGCAAAAATAATAAAATAAACTCCTTTTACTAAATGAATTTCTTGCAATTAAAAATCTAATTAAAAAAAAAAGCAATTTTTTTCCTAATTTAATTTAATTTTTTTAATTAATCTAATTAAAAAAAAAAAAAAAAAATTTTTTTTTAAATAAAAAAAAAATAAAAATTTAAAAAATACATCAATGACAAAAACAAAACGAATGGTTCTCTTACCAAAAACAACGTGCAGAAAAGGTATCTTCTACGATGCCGATGCGTTCGGATGACAGGATCAAATTTATTGTTGAGATCTGAAGGCGACACCAGATTATGATGAGAACATATCGGCGAATGGACGTTAGAGGACGCGCAATTAAGAATCCCACGCCTCGTTGCTATAGGAACCAAGCGACCAATGGAGAGAGTGGATCATTGCGTCACGAAAACGGCTCATTAAGGATGCGCAAACATCTTAATTGGCGCTGGCTTCAGTGTGGAAAAACTGCAATTGAGTAAAGAAGCTGGATGAATAAAGGTAATTGTCAATTCAATAAAGTAAATTGTAGAATATCGTTTAACACCAAAATAACTGAGTTTGCTCTTTGTAATTGAGATTTAAACAATTTTAGACTAAATATAAACAGTTAGATGAAGGAAAATTTAGAAATAATTACCATGTTTACAAGAGAATTCTACAAGGGCATTAATTGCGCTAATAATAAAAGCTCTCATCGTAATAGGGATGCTATGAGTGTCTTGTAAAGAATGTCGTCGATTTCGTGAACGTTTTTAGTACTTTAAGTATATTTAGAGGTTTTAGTTTAGATTTAGTTTTTATGCTTCAGAAGGTTAGGTTTTTGAGTTTCAATAGGTATTAATTAAGAAAGGCATTAATAGAATGGTTGATAGCACTTTGCATGGGAGGGATTGATAGTTATTTTTCTTGATTTTGATTCTAAAGACTCTCTGCTAGAAGGTCAGCTTTTCTCAGATCACTAACTGCTTTAGAACATCGTAAATCATTGTTCCGAAGTATAGGAATTTTCTTTTTCCTTGTTTTTAAAGTTAAACTCGCCAGATGGAGCCCATTTGCAACATTAAAAGCAGTCGTGCACTAAATGTTTAAGAGCAGGCATCACAATCCTCCCTTATAACACACGGGAGAACTGCCATAGAAAAGTGGTTGTCCCGCTGTTCTATTCCAACAGCGGTATATATATATAATACTGTGTCCAAAAAGTAAGACCAATTTTCAATTTAAAATCCCGGGGCTTATGGAATTTCAATTTTTTTCCCTGTTTTTGGTTTCTGGCACTGTCCATGATATCTGTGTGAAATTTAACGTCAAAATATTCATTAATGTTTGAGTTACACTTGGCTTTGTGAGACGTTAAAACTAATTCCGACGATTTTTGAAATGTCTGAATTTATTGCACAAAGAACTTGCATTAAACTTTGTTTGCGGAAACGTATAGAATGTTGCAGAGGGCATTCGGTGAGCATTCCTATATCGAAAAGAAATGTTTACAAGTAGTATAAACAATTCAAAGAAAGCAGAGAACGCATTGAAGACGAAGAGCCCTCTGTTCGACCATTAACCTCACATCCAAAAATTAAAGATTTGGTGCTTGCAGACCATTAATTTACAAGAGACCTTGTTGATGATGTTGGAATTTCAAAAGGATCGGTCACTTCCATTTTGGGCATCAAACGCGTCAAATCTCGATTGGTACCAAAACACTGAATGCGCCAGCTCACACTGTATTGATTCTTCGTGACTTTTTCACCAAAAAATAAGCCCATATCGTTCTACAACCACCGTATTCACACCGTGCGACTTCTGGATATTCCGTAAACTCAAAAGACCACTCAGGGGACATCGTTTTGAGTCGATTGAAGAGTTTCAACGTGAAACGGCGAGCGCTTTGAAGGCATCCCTGCCGATGACTTTTTAGCATGCATTGAGGATTGGAAGAAATGTTGGCATAAGTTCATTGTGTCCGAAGAGGATTACTTTGAAGGCGATGAAATAAATTTGGAAGAATAAATAAAGAGTTTTTGAAAAAAAATAATTGGTCTTACTTTTAGGGCACAGTAGTATATATATATATATATATATATATATATATAGCACAGCAAAAGAAGCTATCGGTATTCGCTGCTCGTAAATTGTATAACAGAACCGTCACAGCATTCACAATACAAAATACTGAAGTGCCTCACAATCAGATTCGTCCAAAAAGAAAAAAATGGAAGAAATTGTTCAAGATCCAAAGTACGCATAAACTGTAGAAACGAAACTGAAAAACATAAATAAAAATATCGAAAGGTTGTAAAGCAAGAACTGCATTATCAGATAAAAAAAGAACGCAAAATGTATACAAAAATATGCAAAAACAGGGTATGAAATATGTTGTCCAGGAAATCTTTAAAATTTGAAATTATTTAGTAAAATCAACAAGTAACATCTTGAGAACAGATTTATCAAGGAATACGTGCGCACAGGATGTTATAAACTATATTATTTTTCTCGCTAGAGGACTGGATTCAAGTCAAAGAATTATCTAGCGATGCATTCCGATAATATGGAGAAGACAGAATAACCTTCCGTTCAGAGTCAGTAAGGTATGGAATTGAAGAAAAACAATTTGCAGTGCATCTACAGTGTTGCTTTTCATAAAACAAAAATCGAGTCACGTGATAGAACCTCGTGACTGTTTTTATAATAATACTGTCATTAAGCGAGTGATTGGTTGACTAACTACGATCAATAATTTGTATACATATAGTATGCGACTGGGATGATTTAGTTGAGGGGTTCTTTTTAATTAGCGGAGTGGAAAGGTGGAATGGTGGTGGGATTTACTTTTTCTTGCAAGAAATGTCAGAGAAAAGAATATATATATATATACACGATTTGACAATAAAATACGATTTGACGATTTTTTATAAAATAAAAAAATCGAGTCACAGTGAAAATAAAAAATTTTTTTTTTTTTTTTAAATATTATATAACAGAATCAGCAAAAGAAAAAAGTCATTAAAGACAGAGAAGAAGAAAAAGAGAAATTTTCATAAGAAAAATTTAAAAACTCATCATCTGCCATAGCAAGTATGGGAAATCGTTATATAGTACCAGAATCGCTTGGCTGCCAGAGGTGGCCCTACTTTATTAAACTGAGGCATCAGCTTTTTATTCATTATTATTTATTTTTTTCACTGAAGGGTGAACTCTTCTTATTTCTTTTAAATTCTTTCTTTGTATAATAAACTTTTAAATATAAAAATTTACAAAAATTTAGATTTTTTACAATTCTAGTAGAGGATTTTGAAAAACTCTTCTGATTTATATTCGATTTAAATAGTCCAATATTGTGACAAATATAAACTGGCTTTCTAAGTGTACGATATGATTCAATGTTCAATGATATAGTTTTTAAGCATTTAGCCGTGGAATTGTAGAATATGAACACCTAATTCCATAAAAAAGTGATTTGTATGCAAATATCAAGAAACAGATGTGTGCAGCGTAAGACAACAATAAAGAGGACTAAAAGCACTATTCAAATTATTCTCTGCAAGTTCAAATGTATATGATTTTGAAATATGACTAGAAGAATATGGCTAGTGATCAGGATGACTTTACACGGATGATTGACAAGCCTGAGAAGGAGCGTAATACGATAAGCGCAGCCCAGAATTTCAAATCAACAATAATGTAGTTTTATGAGCTTGGTCAGTTTTCTAAATTGCAACTCCAGTTGATATGGAAAGAGTCAATCAAGGTTTTATTTCACTAATATAAAAGAAAGAGATCGTTATGTTGCGAGACCTTTAAGGTTGTCTTAGCGTGCACGCATGAGGAGGCATTACGATAAATGGGCTGATTAAGCTCCGATTTTCTACAGAGGTTCTGTTACCGGTGATCGGCATTGAAAGCAAATGATACTCTTGTCCTCTGTTTGGCAGGTTACTCTTTAACGAAATGGTTTTCACCATGCGCTGTTTGCATTTGCAGTTGTCGTAATGTAGAGAGGGCGGAAGACTTCTATTTTTATTAAGCAAACAGTGTTAATTACAAATAAGCTAAACACAATTTAAAACATCCCAAATTAACTTCATTAATACAAACCAATCCCTCACATTGAAGATCTGCCGTTACCAACTTATCTGGTATCAATCGATTAAAAATGAAAATCAAGCTCTGAACAAAATCATGATGACGATCACTATAATGAAAATAAGGAAAGTTTCGATATTTCTAATCATTTATTGACATTATTATTAAAATATTTGGCTAGAACTTTTAATTTATCTTAAAAACAGGCTGACATTTTAGAATTAAGATTAAGCAGATGGAAACTTTTCTTATCACAAAATAGGGTATGCTACTTTGTATAATGATTACCTTAAGAAGACACATTATACTGTAACGATATTACATGAGTGATGGACACTATAAGGCTGGAATGCACATGAATGGTATTTGTTTATTAACTCGTCACAATTTATACAAAAACTAATCATTTGCATCTGATCAATTTAGATCGGAATAGTGATACACAAAATTTGTTGTATATTGCATGAGTGGGACAAAAGGGATCGTCATTTCAAAGTAAAGATGTTATAATTATACGTTACGAAGATTTTTATAAATACATTACGCTAATATAAATACGCTATATATATACGTTATATATTTACATATAGTATGCTGTGTATATATACGTTATATATTCAAAAACATATATAAACATATATAAATATGTTATATATGTTTTTGAATTTATTCACCTTTAGCTTAAAATTTATCTCTCATAAATTAAATTTGATGAAAATATTGATTGAACCACGAACAGAAAACATTTTTAACAAAGATAAGTTTTCTAAAAATTAATTAAGCAAAATTTAAATAAGGAATATACATAGGACTGTAAAATGATGAAAATCAAAAAGATTATTCTTTTAAAGAAAGTTTGACAGACAATAAAACGCACTAGCGTTGTTTTCATGAATGTAAGGGAAAACGAAAAGTGCTTACGGACAGAGAAAACAGTTTTTGTTTTTTGTGTTGTTGTGCTAAATATTATATGATTCCTTTCAAGATATAAGTTTACTTAACTAAAAATAAACTAACATACGTTTGAAATTATGTCCCCCTTATACAATTTGTAATTATAGAAATTATTATAGTATTGGGCCCCGCACTGTCTTTTTAAGGAAGAACGATGTATCAAAAAAACATACATATAACAAATATATCATAAAATTTAACATTTGAAAAGAAAAGTAATTTTTCTACTTAAAAATGTGTATCGTAATATATCTTTCAGCAATTGTCCCTTTCCCTAACTACTTCTTTATATGCACATAAGTGAGTAGCCTTAAATATTTTCAATATATTTTTTACAAGGCAAAATTAAATATCTACCAGTAGGCAGATGGCCTTGTCCCACAATGGGCTGTTGCGCCAATGAAGAAGAAGTAAAAGGTAAATAACGGAATTACAAGGCGTAAGTATAATTAGAACCTGCAAAAAACGAAAATTGCTGAGTAAGTTTATTTCGAAATACCGTTCAGTAAAATTCAAACTATTGCTTAATTTCCTATATAAAAATAAATCTTGATGCTTCTAATTACAACATAAATGCCTAAATTTAACTAATCTTTATCTTTAAAAGGTTAATTAAAAATTAATTGTTATATGCAGAGAAACAAATTATGTAAGGAAATTATTTGTTCCTCATGAATTATTTGATTTTTAAATGAATTATCTGATTATCATAAATGAATTTTCACATGAATTATCTGATTATACATGACGTAAATCCCAAATAATAAACATCATAAAAACAGAGAGAGAATTTCACATTGAAACAGTATTATTTCGATAATATGTCCATATAAAAATGGGAAACCTTCTAAAATTAAGAGAGAGAGAGTTTAAAATTGAAATTATCGACAATTGATTGATTGTAACATTTATTCTGCATAACATTACAATCTCAAAATACGTTCCTACTACATTTATGATATCTACCTACCTTTTTTCAATTTAAGAAAGTAATAATTAAAATTAAATGCATATGAGCATATGAAAAAGTGAAAATCAATATTTTGTAGACAAAAATTAATGATGTGAATGCGTGAATAACGTATCAATTAAGTAATCATTGACATTGTAAAATATTAATAACACAAATCTAGAGGAAAACTTACCCATCAACGTGTGCCTTGGTATCATTGTTGTTTGTCTTAAGATAATTTCTTATGAAAAAATGACCTTTAAGCTAAAATAGGCTTCTTATGGTAATTTTGCAGTGAATCCTCATTTTACATCCTGATGTTTTTGTGTGCTCCATTATTTCAAACTGTTCAGTAAGAGATAAGATCTCAAATTTAGCATAGATATCATTTTAAATTACCAAAAAACCGTCTATTACCTTACAATTTCGCGCATTGTCTGAAAAACTACAAATAAATATGTAATTACACACAAAATCAGTTTTTAAAACTTCTTTTATTTAAGTTTCATCAGTGGACGGAATCAAACGCGTGGGTCTTCTAGGCACTAAAATCACTGAGGGATCTGCTCAGGAATGATGGCAGCTGAGTGAGATTTTCGACGACGTAAATCGTATTGGCGCTGTTTTGTTGAAAGTCCTGGCTCGTTGGAGATCCACTTTGGCGTGATAACCATCAGCATCAGTGTAATATTCACTTTTCTGAAAAACACCCACAGCATCGGTGTATCCGTAGCTACCTCTTGATGTCTCTCGTTTTCTAGGCGAATTTCTTGGCGATGTTGAGTAGTTCCATTGCCGTCGTTCATTTGGAAACAAATTCGTAAGGTCTGGGGATTTCATTCTCGTCTCTGGAAATCACTTGAGACTTTTATGTGGGAACTTCATTCTGTTCGGTTGAATGTTGATACATAGAATTTAGTTGGAAACCTGGACTGGTACGAGAATTTTGCCACCATGAGGTCTGTAAGGGAATTCGTTCTGAAATAAATAAAAATAGTATTTTATCGATGAATGATGGCTAGATTAAAAATTAGTTTCTCTAGTTTTAAAACAAAAAATTAGTTATCAAAAATTGATAACTTATCAGTTAGAGCGTCAATGGAGTTGGTTTGTAATTCCTCGAAGGAAGAAAAAACACATTTTAATCAATAGCCCATTTAATTAGGACTCTTAAAAATGGTAGACAAAGCGAGATACTACTCGTTGGACTGGCTACTACTACTACTAATACCAAACCACACCACATCACTTGCCTAAAGCTGAGTTGTCCCTATACAGCTTTTAGGGATGATGCGGGTGAAATTGAATAGAATATGATGGAGGTCAACGCGCTGAGATTCTATTAAACCGGCACTTTGCGATTTAAAGTGGATTCGGTACTACAAACATTCAAGCACCGCCGAGACTCGCATCCAGAAACCTGCGGTACCGAGCACCAGGCACTACAGTCACTCGTCACCTTACGGTCTGCTGGATTGGCTGAAGAAATTGACTGCAGGTTTTCAGATATTATTGAAATTATGTCTCAAGGTTTAGAAATTAAAAAAAAAAAGTGTTAACTAGCCATGTTTATTGCCTGCCAATCGTAAGAACTTACAAAAAATAATAAGAAAAGAGCTTAAGACAGCTTGTTTACATTTTTTTTTTTTTCGCTCTATAAAATCTGTTTTCCCTAGAATTTTCTTTTCTTTGATTGCAGGCTGAAATCGTCACAGCATTCTTCTCAAGGGGTGGGGCTGAGCATTACTTTCCTTGGTGTGCTATTTTTATTTTTTATTCAATTTGCAGCCAGCGAACATAACCAGAAGGAATGCCAAGCAAAATATAATAAAAGTGTAAAAATTAAATTTTTGATATTAACACAAACTAAAAACATTCTTCGTTATTTCATTTAAAATACAATAATGCATAGTATTGATTTTCTTTCTAAACCTTGCAAAAATCGGAACGAAAACATACACGACTAAGATTCGAACCTGGATTATTGACACCTTATGTGCTACAATAACGCAGTAAACTAATTATTATTTAAGCATGCATCTTATTTAATTTAAAAACTTGCATTTTTATCAAATATACATAGGTGAAATTTTAATAAAAAATTATAAAAAGGAACTGTTTTTTTTTTAACGCCTCATTTAAATTAAAAAGGGAAGAGAGAAAATAATTAGATTTCTGTAAAGTGTTCATTTAAAATATTTAAAAATTTCGTTTATGAATAACTACTACCTTAGATCGTACGAGAAAAGAGACGGATTTTTCTTGTGAGGCTTGAGGCTTCGCCTTAGGCCCTTCTTGTGTCGTGTCAGTTACAAAATCATATTTAATCGCACCATCAAACTGGTTAAATTTTCAGTTCGAAATACAAATTTCTTTCACCATTTTATATTCCAACGTCTTTTGCCATTTAATGGTAATCAGCATTTGTTGGAATTCTATGAAACAAATTGCTTGTTTGACCTGAGTGAAGTCCAAGTCGCCGTTTTCAAGTGTCACCATGAGATGGGTAAAATAAAATTTTACAACCAGCTTGAGCTTTTCTGCCATTGACAGAGCTCAAAGGAATAGTATCAATACAAATCTCTTTCCACAATTGAGTGGAATAACTTTTCGATTCATGTGTAATAATAGAACCTTAAGTTTAATTCTTGTAAGTATACATTACTTTAACATTGAAGGCATGATAACACACAAGAAAAAATACAAGAATTCTAACTAATACATGCTTTATTTTCTTTTAAAATACATTTCTAATTTTTTTTTTTTTTTTGACGTTATAAATGTTATTAAAAAGCATTAAACTTCAACTTCTTTACTTTTAATTAGCAAGTATTTGATTTCATAAAATATTTCACATCTCATAGGAAGATCGCTTGTAATTTGTAATGATGAAATTCAACTCTAAAACACACAAATTGATCATTCCCGGTCGAGATTGCATTCTTTTTATCCTTTCATCTTACACAAAACTTAAATTAAGCTGGTTTATTTATTTTATTACTGGTTTAGATCATATGGGAAATAAGATCAGTTTCACAGATACAAATCCCATTTAACAACGGATAAAATTAATAATGGGGTGGTGATCCGGACCAGCAAGAAGACTTCTTCTTGGTATTAGGATAATTTTTAGTATACTTTATTTACATTTTTAAAAGAAAATAATTACATTTTAAAGGAGATATTGGACCATCTCACACGAGCTATAGGGACACTATATATGTACAATATTTAAAACAACCTTGTTTTCAAAAACTCGCTGTTATGACAGATGGAAAAACACCCATTGGTGCTCGTGAACTGGCAGGTGGAAGAGTTTGCATCACAGTTCGAACGTTACAGCTGGCGGAAGAACATTACAGCGTTATAGTAATAGTATTCAATTTAGTACAGAATACGATATCAAGTGTTCATTTGGCGAAAAATACATAATACAAACATATTTTACCTTGGTGCTGAAACGCTGACAGCAAAATTCCAGTAGAGATACCAAAGATACCCAGGAAGACATAGCGGAAAACAAGTGTAGGAAAGGACCTGGTGGGAGACTTACAAGTGTGATTCTGTTCTGTTTAAACTGCACATTTTATACTCATTGATGACAAAAGAAACGTCTGAAATATTCCACGCTTCCAGAAAGGAAACGCCCACGTTCCGTGAAAGGAATTTTTGCCTGTACTTCTTATATTAATTAAACATATTAGAATAATTCACTTTGTTGAACATTGATAAAGAGATTTCTGTGTGAAGAAATAATTTTTCTTAAAAAAGAATACTGTCAAGCTTAATTCATTTGAAATTTTTGATCGTTAGAATACCAAGAATTTCTTTCTCGATTTCTTATTTTAATTTAATATTAAAAAGGTATTTGTTTTTATTCGTATTTTTGTATAACATGAAGTTCAAATCAACAAAAAGTATTCAAAAGTTCTTTCAGTTTTGTGTTTTTTATGTTTATATGAGCTTAAAATAATACTGAAAATCAAAATCTTCTTTTTAAAAATCAAATAAGAAACAGTGAAGAAGAGAAAACATATCAATTGCAAATTTTCTTATTTAAAACTTTTTATATCAAATTATTTGAACAGTGGTCAAATAACAAAACACTTTCTCATAGGGTTTTATTGCGAAAGGATATTAGATTTCAAATCAGAAAATTCTATTCTATGCCAAAAGAAAATTTTTTTATTTACTTTGAAATTCATGTTAATTAAATTTTATTTTCACGACAGGATTCTTCCATTTAAATTTTTGCCATTTTTTCATTAATTCAAATTTAATTTTTTAATTTGGGAGACACAATATTTATTTTAACAATTCATCGTTTATCGCCCCAGCCTAACCTTTTCTTATCTTATCATTATATTAACTTTACTTTGTCGCAAGAGGGAAGGGTTTTTATTTAAAAAAAAAAAAAAAACTTCATATTTTGGGGAAAGAGAGGAACAGGAATTAGTTGCAGGTCTTGTTCACTACAAAAAATAAACACCAAAATTTAGTAAAATATTTTATTCCTTATTACGAAATCAGATTTGTCGATAATGTTCTGGTTTGGTTCTGGTTCTAGGTGAGGAGTTTTTGAAACCTTTTCATTCAAGAACCTATTTTTCCTGTAAAATGAAAAGCCGCGGGCTGCCTTATAATAATATTTATATTTGCGTATAATAAAATAAAGAAACCCTGTTATATTACAACAAATAAAGACCATACAATAATACATGAACATTTTCTTTGTCACATTAAACAATAATAAATTACAATTTTAAGTACAGAAACGTGTCAATGGAAATGCTGATGTTGTTTACCGTGACAGAAATTGTTACGTGATATTGAGAAATTTGTTATTTCAATTGATAATAATCGCAAATAAATTAATATTATTATAATTTACTATATATATATATATGATACTCGCGTCAGTAGCATATCTTCAAGCTACAGGTGCCCCTTTGGGTAATGCTAAATGAGTAACAACGTTCATTGGTGCAGCCTACTTTGGCTACTCACAGGGAAATGGTCAAAGAAACGATCCAGTCCTCGACATCATTAAAAAAAAAAAGAAAGAAATCTTGAAATAAACAATTGGCAATTTTTAATGCCTGCATAGCCAACAGAATGGAGATTAAAAAATAAAATATTTAGAAAGCTTGTGCATTATTGAAAAAGTTCTTTCCACCTAGTTTGTAATAAATTCAAAATCAAAGAAAAAATTTTTTAATATTTAAATGTTTATATTTTTGTTAAACTAGAATTTTTACTGTTCATCAAAATCTGAAAGACTTTCAAAGATATTTACCTGTTACATATGCTTTTAAAGTAAATTTGCCTTATAATGAGACGAGCCGTGATCTGTGCATCTCTGTATAAAATCAAGAAATTTATTATATTAAGTTGTAGATGCTAAATTTTTAAAATCATTGGTGTCAAATGTTTCAAAGGTTGATAAACAGAATTTTTACAATTTTCTTGAACTTCGAATGAATAGATTTTTTTACAATTCTCTTGAATTTCGAATTAATAAAGTTCGACAGTATTAATTTTAAAACATGAAATTTTAAATTTTTTTGATGAATATGTTAACGAAAGATCAGTGCAGTATTTTTTTTTTATATATATTATATAATCTGTTTTCAGTACTAGTAAAAACAGCTCGTTTTTGCTCAAATCAATCAACAAAACTGTATAAAATTGCTTTATTTCTTTTAAAATTGGAATTTATTTAAAAAACTTTAATGAACAATTTCAAAGTAATAACGTA
>BPLR01020408.1:0-81615 GCA_021605095.1 Caerostris extrusa | reverse complement strand
TTTATAAATATTTATAAATATCTTTTAAATAAATAATTTTTATAAATATCTTTTAAATAAATAATTTTTATAAATATTTTACTTCTCCTGTATTTAATCATCAATTGAATCGCATACTTTTTGATTGTCTATTTTCTATGAGCAAATTCTTGAGCTAGAAAATCAAGTGGATCTCACTTTAAATAACATTATTTAACTTGCTTTATGTGTAGTAGCAAAAAGCAATTGCTACTTGCATACAAAAAGTGTAGTCATTATTGCTAACAGATGAAAATTGAAATAACAATAGAGAGAGCTGCATCTCCTGCATCAAAGATTATAAAGCTTTTCTGCTTATCAAAACAAAAGAATTAGAACACTATGTGATAGATGAACTTCATTTTGTATACTATAGGTAATGTTGTTAATGAATATTGATCATTTGCAAGCTTCCTCTCATACGGAGCCACCTTCAACTTTCAGTAGTGAAATTAAATTAAAATGAATATATTATATTATTAACAATTATTTTTAATAATAAATTTTTTAAATGTATTTTATTAAAAATTTTACAGTTCGGAGAAATATATAGTTTTGCATTTTCCTTCATTTTGTTAAAATTAGAACTAAAAGACTTCATTTTCTATTATGTGAGACATTAATTTATTTTTCAGGGAACCAAAAATATGGAATGATTCCTAGTCGTCAAAAGGAGTCAATTCCGTGATATCCAGTATGTCTTTATGCTCCGTATTCCACGAGCGATTCACTCCCAACATGAGGAAGACAGCAAAATGGAAACATACTCAAGAGCGACCATTTTCATGCACCATTTGTCCGAAGAGGTTTATTCAGGAAAGTCAGCTTACAAATGCATATGCTTTAAACATATCAATTAAAAATTAATTCTAATGAAAGTAAGGCATGCTAAACAATATATTTAAACCTTTGTGCTTAAATATAATACCTGTAATAAGATATGATTCTTCAAACAATTACTATTAAGAATTTTTAAAAACTAATTTACCTGGAATGTGTTTTCACGCATTACTCATGAAAATAATTTTATTTTTATTTATCTGTAGCTGTTATGTCATGTTCTCAAATTATTTTCTTTATTATAACTCTTTAAATTATTCAAAATCTGATTGTGATGTTGATATCAACTTTAATTTTCATAATCCTTTGCCATAAATTATTTGACAAAAGAAATTCCACTATCCAGAAAATAGACTCACACTCTGGAACTCTTAGTATCATCAAAATACATCATAATATCATCATTAATCAATGGCTCATAGCTAATTCAGACTGTAATACTACTTCTTAAATAACAACGTACAGAAAACAAAGTAAGAATTACTGCTTAAAAAATGAAGTTGTCCCAAGAAACATTTTTGCAAATACTTTTAATCTGTAATCTCCCAGATCATGTGAGATCCAGATATTGCTCTTTCTCACATTTCTTCAAGAAACAATAAAACAAACCATCAATTTCTGCTCCTCCATTCCTTGTTTCCCACTCATCCAATTAACAGGAAACTCTACAAGGGCAATACATCAACTACTATGAGTATATAAGTTATTGATTGTAGGCTCCACATCAGCCAAATGCTAACTTGATGATCATATTATTATAAACAGTCACAAGAAGGTTCTATATGGCGACTCAATCTTTGCTTTATAAATCGCTTTTCTTTAGTCTTATTCCTTGGGGACTCTAAACCTAAGATTACCTCCCATAATACAGCATTAGATGAGTCTTTGATTTGGTCCATTTTCCAGTGAGTATATGGCAATATGTTCATAACATCCTGAAGATACTGAACCCATCATTGCTGAATAAAAATTTGTAACATACTCCAATTGATAATTTTTAACTACTTCCAAAGTGTTTTACTCACTTTAAAAGAAAATAAATTTATTGTTATCATTTTTATTAGTATATTCAATTAATGATTTTTGTTAAGATTTTTTTTTTTTTTTTTATCTAAGCAGCAGTATTACTCTATTTCTCTAATTTTTTTCCGAAACAGGTCAAGGATTTTTGATTTATCATATGTAATGAATGCACATGGTTTATATTGCTCATTTTTAAAAATTAATTATATGATTTCAATAAGATGACGCAGATAGCTAAATGTAAACTAAATATTGCTGTGATGTTCAAACATAAGTACAAAGGATTCTGTATGCATACATTCATTGGTTCAAAATCTTAATTTTGATGTGGAGTAATTGCAATTTTAAAATAACAGCTTTGTGAAATTATTATTAAAAAAAATATTCTTTCTGATTTTATTTATTTGAATGATGTTTTAAAAATTCAATTGAAATGGCAAATGTTATAATATTGAAAATAAATATATTTGAAATGTTTTTTCACTATCATAATAAATGAATAGATTTATATTTATTATGTGTTATTTTTTTTTTTTTTTTTTTATTGCTTTAAGATTACATTAAGGAATAACTTGTTTATACATAATATTATCATCATAAACATTACAAGTCATTGTTTATCTGGGAATCACATTTCTATTTTTAAAGTATGTAAGTATTTTGAAATGTGTACTCATACCATTTTCTGTGAAAAGCATTTTATTATATGTATAAAAAGTATAGTTACGAATTGGCTTCACATTTGTATTCAATCACTTGTATATAAAAAAAAAAAAATTCGTATTAAAATTTATTTACAAAAATATCTGTGGATTTTTTTAACTAATGTAATTATTTATATGTATTTTTGTTTAATAAAGTATTTATTGTAAAATCAAACAACGTTTATGAGTTCCATTGCATAGGACATTCTTGGCCCTACACTGACGATCCATGATAAAATGATAACTCTAATGTACATTTAATGTAAAAATATATAAACTTGAAATATTTATTGGAAAATAAAAGAGACTAAGTTTTATTGTTAATATTTTGAAGAAATTTTTGTTGTTTATATTTTGTATTTCTGATTAAAAAATATATATTGTAAGCACCTTTTGCAGTTTGAAATCATTATGCCTTAAAAAAAAAAAATTGTCTAATTTGAAGTGTTTTTTTTGTAAAGTTTTCTAATTAAATCATAGCTATTTGACTATTCTATTAGAAAGATTATGAGGTACTTTTAAAATACTGAAAATTATTAAGTACACAATTATTTTTTTTATTCAATAAACGATTTAAACAGTGTGGAACTAATAAAAATATTTAAAAAAACAATATTCCCTTTCAAATATAGGAATTACTAATTAATTAGGAGGAAACAAGCAAAATGTAAGGCTTGCAAATGAATCCGATGAGCAATATCTTAGTAGTTCTTACTGAAACTATGGGAAGAATTTTTAGGTTATATAGTTATAAAAATTTATTTGCAAGAAGAAATTTTTGTAGTTAAGAAAAATTGATAACTGCAAAATTTACAACAAAAGAAAAGTTTTCATTTGGTAATTTTGTAATATTTACTTAAAAGAATCTGAATATAGACATGTGAAGAATTTGTATCACCCGAAAGCTTAGCATATTTGAATCAATTGTAATAGTGAATAAAATTTGAATCAAATGACTTATTAACTACAGCTTGAGATATAGGTGGGTTTTATACATATGTTCATTATATTTAGATATAAATTATTTTAGTGAAATATTTCTTAGTATGTGGTCTTTTATTTATTATATTTTCTACAAGAAAGCGAACTGGAAATCACCAGGCTTTATTTGAACATATAACTGTTGATTTGTTCTACTTGAAGCCTGATTTTTGCATGTGATAAACACAGCTTTGATGTTATGGATTTTCATGCATTGAATATATACTCAAAATCAACGGAAGGTGTAGATTGTCTCATTGGCAAATTGATATTTAGTTTCTGGTATATAGTGAAGTATAATGCATTGTATTTACAGAAAAGAAAAATGTTGAATTGAGGAACATCAATTTCATTTTCTTTGGAGTATTATATGATTTAATATATTCAATGTTATTTTTCAAAAATATTTTTAAAAGATGTATAATCGAATTGTTTTAAAGAATAAATTTTGTTCATATATTTTTTACTATTACAATATTTGATATATGTTGTATATTTTATCTAAGTTTTTGTATCTTAAATTTTTATATTATATTTTTGCTTTTGAATTATTTTTTATGAATTTGAATTCCTTTTGATCTTGAGATAATTCGTAACTTCTTCATGTTCAACGGAAAAAAAAGAGACACTATTTTCTTTTTTTTTAAAAATTAAAAATTCTTATTATTAGGAATTGGAATTATTTTTATGAGATACTTTAGCAATCTTTTATCGTAAAATGAGAAAATTAATTTAAAAATTTAATTTAAGTTGAAAAGACTTCATGATCATATCAGAATTTTGATATGCATTTAATATATATTAAAATTCTGTTGCTCTTTTTTTCAAATTTTCTATTGATGGAATAAACTGTTAGATTAAAATGAAATATGTAATGATACATAAATGAAAGAAAGGAAAAAAAATTAATTTTTATTTTTATATCAGAGTAAAAATAAAAATTTTTTATTTGAATGTCACTTGTTTTTCATAATATAATTGAAAAGATATTAAATTTACGGGCAAAATTTCAGGAAAGAGGAATAAATTTTTTTTTTTCTCTTCGATATTTTTTATGAATTGAATTTTTTTTTTCTGTATGTGTGCAATAATGTATTGCAAAAGTCTATTTTTAAATTATTATTATTGTGTTTTTTAAACTTGTTGTCACCAGTAATTTTTAAAAGTAGGTTTCTTTTTGTTTTTATTTTATATGTATTTAAATAATTACCTTGCATATTTTTTTGTTTTTTATATGCATCATTTTCTGTTGCCAATTTTATTATGAAAATGTTCGATAAAAATTAAGCAATGTTTCCTGAAATGATGTTACTTAATATAGCAAAAGAATCGCTGGTTCTATAAAAGTTTGTAATCATTTTTACTTTAGTTAAAAATTGAAATAGGCATGAATTCTACATTAAAAAATAACAAGATATAGTAGGCAAAAGGAAGTGTTTTGGTTACCATTAGTAGAATTGTTTGGAGAAACGAATCTTTTCTTGAATGTTAATGAATTTAAAATATAGAATTTCTATTATGGCGCAACTTTCATTATGTAGGAGAAGTGTAAAATTGTTCTAAAAGATCGTTTGGTGAAGGAAGAGGAGATTTTTCGAGAAAAGAAAATCTTTTTGAATTTTCTTTTTGTTCTTTCATTAATTTCTAAATTTTAAGGGTAACCTGCATATCGGTGCAGCCGACGACGTTTTTCTTGAACATTTATTTATTTAAAAATTAATATTTGTATAAGGGTCATTTTCCATATTTAGGTGAAAATTTTGGTTATTACATTATATTTGTTGATAAAATATATTTAATGTGTTATTGTTTAAAATTCAAAAATATATTCAATAGATTTTAATTGTGCAATTTTAGAAATTAAGAGGTTTGCATTTTTCTTTGAAGTATATTATTTACTAAATTAGAGTTTTTAAATTGTTTTATTTACATAATTTCTGATTTTTCAGGATCAAAAATATTGGGCGATTCCCTAGTCTTTATGGGAGTTACACCCAAATATCAATGTGTTTTGTGCTCCTATTCCACAAATGATTCATCAAATATGAAGAGACATAAAATGACTCATACTCAAGAACGACCATTTGCATGCTCCATTTGTCCGAAGAGGTTTATTCAGAAAGTTCATTTAAAAATGCATATGTTCAAACATACTAAGTATAATTAATTTTTTTTAAGTAACCGTGCATTTAAAAATTTCAATTTATGTGAATATTCTTCATTTAAGAAACAGATTGTCTAATACGGTTTTAAAAACAAAACAATATTAAAAATTTCAGAATTATTTGATCTAGACTGTGTATTATGCATTAATCTTAAAAATATATATATATTTTTTTTATCATAACTGTCTTCAATTTTATATCTAATGAATATAAATCCCTATAAAAATTATAAATAAATATATTAACTGAAAATTTTAATTTAATATGAAGCAATTTTCAAATGATATATTCCGAAGTTTACTAACTGCATTATTAACTTTTTAATATCGTTAAATTATTATATTTGTAGGTATTGTATTTATCTCTGACCAAGATACCCTAGAATTACTGTTCACAAATTTAAAAATTATATTAAAAATTATAAATAGAATGTAAATAACTTACAATGCAACTACAAAAGTTAATAAATTTCAATGTGGGAACGCCTGCTTGCTCTAACGATATACGATATCATGACATAGATCTGAGAAAAAATAGCAGCTTGATACACAGTTTCAATTCCTACAAATTAGTTCAAGTTATCTCATATATACAATTTTTCAATCAAATCCACATAGGATAAATCCAGTGTAGTTACAACAGAAAAGTATCCACTTAAGGTGGGTTTCCACTGAATACTAAAATCTCATGTAAATGAACATTAGCCAATTTGAAACCTGAGTTGGCTGAATTAACTGGTGTTCTTATACACAAGAATTTAGTATCCGGTGGAAACACAAAACCAAAAATTAATAACTCTCCAGATGCATCCTAATCCTGTGTTGCTTTTCTACTACTAAATCGTGCATTAAAATTTATTAACTTTTATATCTGTAATGCATTGTAAATTAAGACATTTTTCTATCTTGAATAGGTTTTTCCTCTCTCTATAATTTTATAATTGTTTCATTAATTTTCTAATACCCCGTATTATTGAAAAAATAATTGTTAAGAATTCTTTTAATTTTTAAAAAGGAGAAATTGATTATTATCATTATATTGTTTTGCTAATAATTTTTAGTGATTTTTCTGTTGTGAGTTCTGTTATACAATTTTTTAAAAATTTTAGTGATAGTATTACACCATAATATCAATGTTGAGATGGCTTTTAATGATGAATATATTTTTACAACAAAAAAATTTTATTTCAAGAAATAATTTGATTTTTAATTATGTATAATGTCATGGTTTCATATTGCTTGATGTTAAAAAATGACAGTTGTATAATTTCTTTAGTGATGCATAGCTGAATGTAAGCTGTAAATATTGTTGTGATGTTCAAATATAAGTACAAAGGATTCTGTATGCATGCATGCATTTATTGGCTCAAAACTCTTACCAACAATACAGTTTTTGATGTGCACTAATTGTAATTTTAAAGTAGCAGTTTTGTAAAAATTTTAATAAATGTTATCTTTTCTGGTTTTTATTTTTTTGGATAATGTTTTAAAACACAATTGAAATGGTAAATGTTAAAATAGTGAAAAGAAGTATTTCAAATGTGTTTTACTATCATAATACTAAATAAATAGTTATAATTATTATTTATTGTTTTGTTGGATTACTTTGAGAACACATTAAGAAATAACTTGTTTATACATAATGTGTTTATCATTAATAGTATTTATTGTCATCATAAACATTATTCAATTCCTTGTTTTACTGAGAATCATATTTCCAGTTTTAAAATAGGTAAGCATTTTGAAAAAATATTGACCGTTTTCTTTGAAAAACATGATAAATATTCAAAAGTATTTTATTATTTTCATGCATAAAAAATATGGTTATAAATTTGCCTCGCATTTGTATTCAAACACTTGTATATAAAAAAATTCATATTAAAATTTATTTGCACAAAATATCTGTTGATTTTTTTAACGAATATAATTAATTAATTTATTTATATGTATTTTTGTTTGTCAAATTATTTATTGTAAAATCAAACGTTTTTAAGATTTATGAATTCCATTGCATAGGACTTTCTTTGCCCTTCACTGATGATCCATGACACAATGACAACCCTGATGTACATTTAATGTAAAAAAATATAGATTTGAAATATTTTTTGGAAAATAATAGAAAGTTTGTAGATTGTGTAATATTTTGAAGAAATTTTTTTTTGTTTATATTATGTCTTTAATTTTTTATTTCTTGTAAAAAAAGTATATTAAATATCCTTTTGCAATTTGAAATCGTCATGATTTAATAAAAATAGTTCACATTTGCAGTGGGCATTAAATCATATCCAAGTGCCTATTTATTTTTATTAGAAGGATTATGGCATATTTTTAAAATGATAGATTGTGTCAATCATTATTGTTAAGTATTGAAATATGTTTTGATTCTATAAATGATTTAAATTATGTGGAACTACTGAAACTATTCCCAAAACCATAATTCAATTTCAAATATAAGATTTACTAGTTAAGGAACAGTAAGGCGAATAAAATATAAGGCATAATCTGTAGCTTAAATAGCATCTGTAGTTGTTGATTTGCCCTATTTGTTAACATGTGACAAAATGCAGCTTTGTTGCTATGGATTTTCTTGCATTGAATATACACTTAAAATCATGTAAGTTTAGATTGGCAAAATTGATAATTTGATTTTGTTGGCATTTTGTGAAATATAATGTGTTGTAACCATGTAGAAAAAAATGTTCAAGAGCAACTGACATCCATTTGCTTTTTACTTTTTGAATTATTTTATGATTTAATGTATTTTTAAGGTTATTTTTCAAAAAATATTTAAAAAAAATGTATAATATTCTAATTGTTTTAAAATGAATGTTGTTTAAATATCTTAATATTATAAATATTTCTTTGTTATTTGATATCTTTGGTATATCATAACAAATTTATTTTATTTAAAAATTTTATATTATGTTTTTGCTTTCATTTGCTTTTTTGACATTCAGATATTTCAACTAACTTCCTGTTGCAATTGCACCCTTTTTAAATTAACAGAAGAATAACAAAAGAAGAATGAATAACAAATTTTGATTTTAAAAAATATTTGAGCTGTTTTACACCTTTTTCTCGTGTTTTCAGAATCAACTTAATAAGGAAGGGCCAGTTTTTTCCTTCTTAAAATTTTATGGGTATTGGTTTCAGGAGCGAATTTTCGTGTTCTTGCTACTTTCAATTTTGGACATTTTCACTGAATCCGTAATTCTTAATCCATAGAATTATGAGTATTGTTTTGGGCAGCGTTTTCGTTTCCTTGATCACTTTCAACATTTCTCATTGGTTTATTATTATTTTTTTAATTCCTTTCGCAAGCTTTTTATGCACATTTTAAATTTCTTTCACCAATATTTTGCATTTCTTTTTCAAATTTGCTATTCGTTCACAATTTCTTTTTTTTTTTTTTATGCATAATATTTATTTATATTTCTTTCACTTACTGATAATTATTTTATCAAATAATGTAAAATTGTCTTAAAAGATCGTCTGGCGAAAGCAAAGAACGATTTTTATTTCAAAATGAAAATGAGATTTTTCAAGAAAAGAAAATCGTTTGGTATTATATATATATATTTTATTTTTTAAGATTGCTGTTATGTGTTTGGTTCTTACAGTAAATTCTAAATTTTATAGATAATTTGTATAACGGCCTGATGGCTTTTTCCTTAAACATTTATTTATTTAAAAGATACTTGTATTACAAAGCCACTTTCCATATTTAGCCATTTCAATATTAAGCCATTTCAAATTCAATTTTTATTATTCATTATATTTGTTGATAAATTATATTTAATGTGTTATTCTTTAAAATTCAAGCATTTATTTAAAAGATTTTAATTGTACAGTTTAGAAATTAAGAGTTTTGCATTTTCCTTCAAAATATATTATTTACTAGAATTATAATTTTTTAAATTGTTTTATTTATGTGATTTTTAATTTTCAGGGCTAAACATATGAACGATCCCTAGTCATAGTAGGAGTTAAACCCAAATATCGATGTGTTTTGTGTTCCTATTCCACAAATGATTTATCAAAATGAAGAGACATAAAATGATTCATACTCAAGAACGACCATTTTCGGTGCTCCATTTGTCGAAGAGGTTTATTCAGAAAAGTTCATTTACAAATGCATATGTTCAAACATACTAAATATAATTAATTTTTTACAGTGAGCCTGTACTTAAAACTTAAGTTCAATTTATGTGAATATTCTTCATTTAAGAAACTGGTAGTGTACAATACGTTTTTAAAACAAAAAATATCAAAAATTTCAGAATTATTTTGCCTAGAATGTGTGTTATGCATTAATCTTAAAAATAAAATGTTTTATCATAGCTGACTTCAGTTTTATATCTATTATAAAATGTATTAACTGAAAATTTAAATTTAATATGAAACGATTTTCAAATGTTATATTCCAAAGTTTAATAACCACATTTATAAACTTATTTTTAATCTCTCTCAATTAATATAATTGTAGGATATCCTGAATACAGATATTTTACTATTCAAAATTTTAAAGTCATATAAAAATTATAAATAAAAATGTAACTACAAAAATTAACTTTCAATGTAGCAACTAAAAATTTCGGTGTGAGAACGCCTAATGTTTGCTCAAATGATGTGTGATATCACACTATAGATCCGAGAACAAATAGCAATTTGATATGCAGTTTTAATTCTACACATTAGTACAAGTTATCTCATGTACACGATCGTTTGATCAAATCCACAGTGTGGTTAACAACCGAAAAGTATCCACTTAAGGTGGGTTTCTACTGAATATTAAAATCTCATGTCAATGAACGTTAACCAATTAGAAACCTGAGTTAGCGGAATTAGCTGACATTCTTAGACATGAGAATTAATTATTCTGTGGAAAAACACAAAACAAAAATTAATAACTCTTCAGATGCATCCTAATCCAGTATTGCATGTACATAACAATGAACTACTAGATCCCCATCAAATTTATTAACTTTTGCAGCTACAATGCATTGCAAAAATTAGTGAGACGTTTTTCTATTCTAAATAGTTTATTTTTTTCTGAATAAGTTTATAATGCTTCCACTAATTTTCTAAAACACCGTTTTAATTTATTAATCAAAATTTAATTTAGCAGATATTTTGTTATATATTATACACACACGCAAGTGTAGGGTGTATATGAAATCCATTGACGTTTGGAGGGGGCTTATAGTAGACATGCAACATAACATGGCAGTGCATTTGCGACGGCTTGTTCAATGGGTGCATACAATGTAAGATGCAATGCATGGTGTGTCAAATGGCATTGAATCAGTGCATATTTTATATGTTATCTTTTGTGATTTTCTATTTTCATACTTGCTACCCACGTCTCACTGCTACAATGTACCTCAATTGGGTACACAAGGTCCTTCGGGTTTGCAGCTTCGTTTTGCATGTTCACGTGCAGCAGTATAATATGATTCATGCAAGATGGTACCTCACCCTATTTTTCCGCCACCTCATTGCAACGTGTTCTAGAAAATGGATTGGACACACAGGTGCCATTGCTTGATTTCCACGCTCGTCAGACATTAACACCTTGGACTTCAGTATCTGAGATCAACTGAAATCACTCGTTTATGAGACACTAGAATATGTGGCAAGGATACAGTCAAATTCAGAAAATGTCACTGAACTTTCGAACGTGTCTCCTACGTAGCTACAATGCCATGCAGTAATGTTCGAGGGGCGCCACTAGTGTAATAATTTTTATTTGTTCTGTGCGTCAACAAGCTGTTTTATACCTATGCCATCCAATAAAGTTTTCTGCTTATTTCTTTGTGTTTTTCCTATCTCATCACGCTTTGAAGACTTATTTTCGCGATTTTCACTCATTTACGACCCAATGCTCCATTGCACGTTTTTTGATCGTCTGGACTCAATCACCTCTTTGTCGGGGAATTTTGTGTCCACTACTATATATATTTAGTATATTTTTAGTTATAATTTTTTTTTCATTCTAGGGTTTTTGTTCACATTAAAGTTGAAACTTGATTATTATCATAATAATTTATTGATTGATAAATCAATAATATAATAAAAATTAATAATAATAATAGTTGATTTATCATAAATTTTATATTTATGGGGCCTGAATGGCCGAGTGGCTATAGCGCTCTGGCGCTCGGTATCACAGTTTCGGGTTCGAGTCCCGGCGGTGCCATGGATGTTTGTAGTGGTTCGGAATCCACTTTAAACCGTAGATCCCAGTCCCTAACTAGGTCGTAGAGCGTTGCGGGGACATTATTACTCCGCGTCCGTGGCTTATCTTCAAGTTACACGCGCCCCCTGGGCAATGCAAAGTGAGTAACGTCTGTGCAGCGCTCAGCTTAGGCATTCAAGACCAAGACTGTCCTAAGTGTTTGCCAGCTGCATTAGAACAAAAAAAAAATTTTATGATAAATCAATAAAATTGATTATTATCATAAATATAAAATTTCTTTTGAATATAACTCGTTTATTAAAAACATTAGTAAAGTTGATAATATGCGGAGTATATTAAAAAAAAAAAATTTCAATTTCTAAAATTCTTTCTATTTTGCCTGTTCTTTTTACTATTGACTCTTAAAATATGAATCGTGATATCAGAGGAAAAATCTTTTTATTCTTTTATTTATTATTACTTTTATTTATTTCAATAATTCAAATTTGAGGAGGAATGTTTGATTGAGTGTTATGTACAAAGGCTTTTTAATGAAAAAAAAAGTGCGATAGTTATTGTAGGACTCAAAAGCGTTATATAACTGAATGTAAACATTTCAAAAGCGCAGTATAACTGAATGTAAAAGCGGCTTCCAGACGAAAGTACTAGGCAAAGCGAGTCGATCTCGTTACGATTGACCCGTCTGACATCGAGAAACGTTATCTCTGGATTTGAGTGACAGCTGCTAGAAATTGTGATCTGCGAGAATCTCTTTGATGAGTGAAAATGGGGTCGAGGCAGATGACACACTCCGAGGGTTTTGTCACACTGAGACAAATCTGTTTGTAATTGGTTCGTGAGACTGACTCGCTAGTTCTCATACTCTCGTCTGGATGTGGCTTAAGATGCAAGAGCTAGTGTTGTGATGCTGAAATCTAAACACAGAGAAACTGGTATGTATATATTTATTACTTCAAAAGTTTTTACAATACAAGTTTTGGTATGAATTAACTTAAGTTGTTATTCAGCATTGAAAAGTTTTTAAAAAATTATAATTAATTCTTTTTAATGTCCATAATACTTCTGCTTCATCTTTTTCAGAACACTCACGAAAAAAATAAATAATAAGATTGTAAGAACTTTGCTTTTATTATTTAATTCATTAACAACTACTTAAATTTTTATACAGAATTAGTTATTTATAACGCGACTGTTGTTTGAATCTAAGCAAAACAGTTCAACAGTATTTTGAAATAGTTTCAATGATGAAGTTGTAAAAAAAAAAAAAATATGGAACAGAAAAACTTACATTGAATTCTTTCAGAGAATCATTGTCTTCTTGAGTCAACTGTAATTGAAAAATGAATTAAAAACTTTTAATAATCTTTACAATAAATAATGTACATATAAATTTCTTCGTTTGTATATCCTTAAAAATTCTTTTTTGTTCAATAATTTAAACTTATAATAGAATCTCAATAATTCGTATCTCGCTCAACTGAATCATGATCCGAAATGGCTCGAATGTACTTGATGAAAATGCATGCTGTGTTACAATAACTGGTATAATTATACAATAATTCGAAATCCGAGATGGCTTAGCTGTGCTTGAAGAATGCATGGAAATGTTACAATAATTCATTCGAATGCCAAGCAACTGAGTCTGCTGAATCCGAGATGGTCTCAGATGTGTTTGACGAATGCATTGTAATGTTACAATAAATCAATAATTACTCAGTAATGCGAATCCCGCTAAATTGAGCGTGTTTTAATTCGAGATGGCTCAAAAGATTTGCTTGACGAATTCATTTTAATGTTGACAATTCGAATCCTGATAAAGCGAGTCTGCTTAATCGGAGATAGCTCGAATGTGCTTGACAAATGCATTATAATGTTGGAATAATTCGAATAATTACTCAATAATTCGAACTCGCTAAAGCGAGTCTGTTTAATCCGAGATGACAGATGTACTGAATAAATGCATTGCAATGTTACAATAATTCGAACCAGCTAAACCGAGTCTATTTAATCCAAAATGGCTCAGATGTACTTGACGAATGTATTGTAATGTTACAATAATTCATATAATTACTAAATAATGTAAAATTACGCTAAAACGAGTCTGCTTCATCTGAGATAGGCTTAGATGTGCTTGACGAAAGCATTGTAACGTGCAATAATTCAAAACCGTTAAACAGAGTCTGTTTAATACGAGATGGCTCAAATATTGCTTGATGTATTGTATTGCTATAGAATTATGATGATATTATTTTTAAACTGAAATTAGTGCAGAAAAAAATTCATGAACGTTTCTTTAGACGCTAAGATAAAGGAAATTGAATGGGTGATTGTGATCCAGTTTTCAGAAAATATAAAGCTTCCAGTTCGAAAATGCTAAGTGTTCAAATTAAGACGTTCATTTGATTTATGCTCAGATAGATAACATATTTAATGGACCATGTCGCGCTTTCTTTCAAAATTTTATGTTACAATTTTTTCAATTTGTTTCATGAACAATTTCAGATGAGATTAAATAATTCCAATCACATGCAAGGGAAATTGATCAGCCAAACTTTTAAACAAAAAAAATATTATTTCCCTTGCAGCTAGAAGGGAGGCGCTAGATGTTGGTCTTTACTTAAAAGAACTAGCTGATGTTGTTCATTGCTTACTTAAACCAACATGAAATACTTAACAACTATACGTTCGATTTTTGAAAACTTGTTACGTTTAAGATGCTTTTAGACTTGAGAAAGAAAGCTTGGATGCCCGCGTATGAAACCGGTTTGTTGCAATTTGAGTGAAAATCCAAACGAATGTGTTTCGTTTGCCAGCTTTCGGGGAAGCAGAATTTTCGCTCAGATTATTATCGAATTTTGCTGACGCATCAAAGAATGTACCGTCTTTCAAAATGTTACTGGAGGCTTACTCATAAGAGGTGATAATGTAGCTTATTTTTTAAAATTGAAATAGCAGTGCACTAGAAGACTAACGTTCAGCCAAATGTTTCAAATCTGGACGCATTTTTTAGTATGCGTATTTTACCAATGAGCTTTGAATATGGCATCGTAAATTATTAAAAATTAGTATTTTTCTTTATACAATGTCATTAATTTGTAAAGGTAGAAAAGCTTAAATTATGTTTTTATACATGAAAATAAAATTGTTCAATAACTTACCGTAGAGGAATCATGATGTAAACAGTCATAGACCTAAAAAAAATAATATATTTAAAAACTCTAAATATTATCATTTTATATAATTTTTTATGTCCTCAAAATATTTTTTAAAAAAACAATATGTACATTTCTTTATAAAAATATTTTTTTAAGTGGTTTTAATAACATTATTAAAAAAACAAATTTTAATCTTACTTTTTCTTATTCAATGGCGATAATGCATAAAGGCATACGTAATAGATAATGCATAAATGTATACAGATAATACAATAGATAATGCATACATGCGAAATAAATGTATACCTCTGGATAATATTTGAAAAATCCATAAAAACTCTGGCGTTTTCGTTATGAGACTTTTTATCACAATCGCCATTGTGTCTTCGTTTTTTAAATAGTTTTTTGGACAATAGTGGATATTGTGTTCCATTTACATATGCCACAAACTGCCCATCCATAAGAGAAAGCGAAGATTTTTAGAGGTAATTGCTCTACATTTACGTGTGGTATGGAAGAAAGTCCAGAAAACTCTCATTCCAGGCAGCCCGATTATAGATGCGAAACGCTTTACTTATATTATCCCAATTGCCTGAAACGAATGCCTGCATTAGATTAAAATGTGAGCTTTGGCGGCCTGAGGGTCAATTGGCTAGCGCTCTGACTGTTGGTACCAAAGGCCTCAGATTCGAATCCTGGCAGTGGCATGGATGTTTGTTAGTAGTTCAGAATCTACATTAAACTGTAGGTCCCGGCCTAATTAAACAAAAGTGCGCAAAAAAAAAAAAAAAAAATGAAAATGACCAAACCTGCACACTTTATCAGTAGAATCATTACTGATCGGGCTTGCTCACTAGTTAATACGCGTACTACTGGGGTACGAGAGGGATTCTTGAATGGCAATTGTTTTCAATTACTGGGCCTTTTTTTTACCTGAGCGCTTCTACCACCAGAACATAATATATATAGCAGAATTAGAGTGCACTACGAGGGGCTGTTATACTACACCCACACTTTGTTCACCTCAATTTGAATATCCCAAAGGGTGGCATTGGATGTTTGTTAGAAGTTCGAAATCCACGTTAGCTGTAGGTCCCGGTCTAATTAGCCCAAAGTGTGGGGAAAATGACCGTTTAGTGACAAACCAAACCAGCACATTTTATCAGTAGAATCTTTACTGATCGAGCTTGCTCACTAGTTAGTACGCCTACTACTGGGCCACGAGAGGAATTGTTGAAAGTGTTTCACACCATCTGCCTGCAATTGCACCTAAAGTTCGGTTTACGGACTTACCGATACAGGTTTCCGGTTCTGTATCATTTTTCAGGTTACGAAACAAATTTCCTCGAGTTTAAAAGCTCAATGCGCTATCCATCAAGTCTTCTCTGGATGACAAATCATGAAATAGGAAAAATTGCAATCTCTTCATTGGGGACCAATTAGCTAGCGCTGTGGCATTTGGTACCACAGGCTTCAGATTCAATTCTGGCGGTGGCATAGATGTTTATTAGTGATTCGGAATCCACTTTGATCTGTAGGTTCCTGTCTGTTTAACCTTCGCGTGCACAAAATGACCGTAGAGCGACAAACCAATCTTCATTGGTGAAAACACAAACTTTGCTGTAAAAATGTTGCTTGTGTTGTTTGTATTGCTGCAAAAGTTGAACTCAGTATTAAATCAATGCAATATTTTTATTACTTATTATAATAAAATATAATTTAAATAAAAAATGTAGTTGATGTTTCTTTCCCAGTCCTGTTATAAGTACGAAAGGATTGATACTACCCAAGGTAGGTCTTAATGAATAATGTTCTAGTTTTCTGGATGATTTTTAACTCTTTCCCATTAGTTTTAATCTAGCAACCACTCGACTTCTACCCATCAGAGAACGTAGTGCTACTGATTTTATAGAGTTAAGTCATATTTCATGTTAACTTACCTTTCCAATCAGATATTTATTTCTACAAAAAATATTCAAAGCGTCTGTTTCCGTGACGATTTGCTTTGGGCAGGTTATCTAGCAAACATTTTTCAAGTTTGACTTTGTTCTGTTGAGAGAAGGGGAAAAATGATTATTTATATGCTAAATATAAAAATAATTGTTATTTCTCATGCTGAGAAAATGAAAATTTAAAATTGCTTTTTCATGATATAATTTTTAAATATTATTTTGAAATCAAAAATTTTTTTAAAGAAAATAAATGTTTTACAGATTAATTATTTGGAAGAATACTCATATTTGAACACTGCCACTAATTTGCTGTTGTAATATTTTAAATATTGTTTAAAAATTTAACCTATGTTTCAACTTAAGTTACGTAGGTTAATAGAGAGTTTTTACATAACGTTTTTTTTTATCGTCCGATATTTTTTTTTCTTTCTCATAGCGAATGACTATTCTCATAGGAATGACTAAGTAGTGCAGCATTACAGATATGCATGTGCAATAAGTACAATGTTTCTGAATGACTAAGTAGTGCAGTATTACAGATATGCATGCGCAATAAGTACAATGTTTCCTATGAGCATGCGCGGTAAGAAGAAAACTATCGGACGATAAAAAAAAAACGTTATGTAAAACTCTCTAATAAAAAACCTATATGCTAATAATATAACCTTCTTTTAATAAAACTCTTATTCGTCAATTTTTTAACCAAAAAACATTTTTTAAATAAACGATGAGCATACTATTCGTTCAAATTTTTTTTCAACTTAAAATTAATGTAAAAAAAACAATTACAAATAATTTCTTCAACATTGATTTAATAGTTAAAGCCTAACACACTATAGTACTTACAAGTCGTGGATTAACATATTTCTGTAAAGTAAATGCCGAAATAAAGTGCTAAATTTTAGAATTTAAAAATTAATTCACTCCTTTTAAAATTCAATTTTCTAGTTCTGAATTCTGAACTTAATAAATGGTATAAGTGTTGTTTTTGGATATGTTTAGCACCTATATAAATACGAGTACATATCATAAAACTGCGTGTATAATTTAAAATAATTGTTGTTTTTTTTCTAGAAAAAAATTCTTTATTTGACCTCATTTAAATATTATAGTTTAAAAACACTAAACAATATGTTTTTAGAGTTTATAGTTTATTTTTAGTTTTTTTTTTTAAACTATTAATTTATTTTTTACTTCTTAGTTTGATAAGAAGTAAAAAATAAATTAATAGTTTAAAAAAACTAAAAATACACACTTTTAGAGTAAATCAAACTAAAAAGTAAAAAATAAATTTTTTCCTAAATTACTGAGAAATATTTTATTTTAACTTTAAATTTTATAGTAGCAAAATAATAATAAAAAATATATAATCGGCTAAGCTGATATACAAGTTACCCATAAAATTTAGAATTTAATGTATGAACAAAACGTATAACAGAAATTTTAAAAAATAAACAAGTAATATAAAAAAAAAATTCTTTTTAAGTCAATTCCTTCTTTTTTTTTTCACTATATTTCAGAAAGTCCTTCATAAATAATTTGCAGTCATTTTTTTTTAAGTTTATCTGGCGCCATCTATTGGTAGATATATGCAACTTAAATCTAAAAAAAAAACTAAAATTAATTAATTAAATTTAATTACTGAATGAATATTTGAAAAAGCTGTATTAACATCAAGTGTCTTCCACTACAAGTTCAAAAGAAATGTATCTGAACTTGAGTGGAGGAATAAAAAGTATTTTATGAACTACTGAAAATTTGAACAAGATATATATAGGGAGAGTGTGAGCTAATAGAAGGAATTGAAAAAAACTACCAAACGATTTTGTTTTTTTTGAAAATCTCATTTTCATTTTGAAATAAAATTGCCTTTGCTTTCGCCAGACGACCTTTTAAAAGTAATTTTACGTTAATTTTTCTTACGAATTTTTTTACTAAATTATTTAGTAATTACTCAATTATTTTGTACACAAATATTATGTATAAAAAATCTCGTGAAAGACATAAAAAAAAAAATCCAGATTTCAGTGAAAATGTCTCCACACAATACCCATATGTTTTATGGGTAAAAACACTGCCGTGAATAATATTTTTATAATTTTTATGATTTAATAATTTTAACATTTTTAAATATTTTTTTAATTTAAAGTTGAGTTTATTTCTTATAAACCAGAGACTGACAGTAATTTTTAAGTTCGTAATAATTAAAATTTATTTTGGACACAGAGTTTTCTTATATTACTTTTAGATAATTTTTCGTTTACTTAACGTGGTTTAATTTTTATGTCTAGTAAATAGGACACTCTCTCCTTTTTGTCTATGCTCTACTATTTGAGAACCACAGTATCACGCTAAGTAATGCACGGGTAGAAAAAAATAAAAATATTTGAAGAAGTTTAAGTGAAGGGTAAGTTTTCCATCAATTTAGCATTACCCTTCACTGTAACCATATACAAACTCTCTAGTGACGTCTGCAACAATTCTAATCCGTGCGACAATACTATCGATGGTATGAATTGGTTTTGCGACATTGACTGTATGAAATAGAGTTTGTTCGTTAAGAATATATAAAACTTGATAGTTAATATAGTTAGTGTTATAGTTAATGTTATGAATTTGATCTTGATAGTTAATATAGAATTTGATAGTTAAAGATGAAAACACGTTCTACTTATTCAATTCCTACTATTAATTCACGCTCTCCCTATATAAATCTTGTTCAAATTTTCAATCGTTCATAAAATACTTTTTTATTCCTCCACTCTAGTTCAAATACATTTTTTTTTGAACTTGTAGTGGATGACACTTGGTGTTAATACAGTTTTTCAAATATTAATTCATTAATTAAACTTAATTAATTAATTTTAGTTTTTTTTTTAGATTTAAGTTGTGTATCTAATAATAGATGGCGCCAGATGTAATAGGAAAATTTCGACTTTTATTTGTAAAGGACTTTTCTACAATATAGTGAAAAAGTAGAATTGACTTTAAAAATTGGTTTTTATATTACTTGTTTTTAAAGCATTGATGAAGCTTACCTTTTCCGGATAAAGGTCTTGACATTTGCTGTATTCTGAAATTGCTGCGTCACTTTCTATTGAATGAAATATATTAGATTAAATACAAACTCAATAGTTAAAAATTTGGTCAAAAAAATGTTTTCAGCATTTTTTTTTTTATACAATGTTATCCCCCACTGTATTTCATTGTTGAAAAATTAATTTTCTAAATTTCAGTTTTTTTTACCAGTTATATAGATTGTTTAATAAATAGTTTTTTAGTATTTATTGTTTGTATAATTTATTATTTTTTTTAAAGCTAAATCCTCCAGGTTGTTCTATCATAGTTTTAGAAAGTCAGACTAAATTAATGTATATTCTATGAATAAATGAATGTTTATTTTTAAATCAAATTTCAATAATGGAAGAATATAAACTTTTCCGTTAACAGTCCAAAAATAAATGCAAACTCTCAGATGTTAGAAAATTATTATTAAAAAACTGAAAAAACTGAAAATTAAATATTTTATTCAAAATTTTCTAATTTATTGCAAACTGGCAATATGTCCCTGGCTTTAACAACAATAATAACATGATATATTATATTTTAATAAATTTGTTCAGGACATACCATTGAATACCACCGTTGTACCCATTTAAAGTTTCATGCCAAGAAAACAATTAAAGTAAACAAAATAATAATGAAAGATGTTAATTACAATAAACAAAAACTAAAAACAAATGTAAATAATAATAAAACACAAACATTAAATGAGTAAATAAATATATTAAATCTGAAATAGGAAAATTATTAAATAAAATAACTTTAAAATAAAGCAATTTATAAACAATAATAGCCATCAAACTACCAATTATCAGTGAATGTAATCTATTATTACGGATTTCACAGTGTTGATCTTGACTAAAACAGGTGACCTTATGGCCAATTGGCTATCACTCTTCCTTTGGTATCACAGTCTTTTAGATTCGAATCATGGCGGTGGCATGGATGTTTGTGAGTGGTTCGGAATCGCGGGCCTGATGACCGAGTGGCTAGCACTCGGTACCACAGGTTTCGAGTTCGACTCGCGGTGGTGCCATGGGTGTTTGTAGTTGTTCGGAATCCACTTTAAGTCGTAGATTACGGTCTCATATGACCGTAGAGCGTCACAGAGCCCAATTAGACTTCTTCTGGCTCACATCATTCGCAAACTGTAAAGAGGCAACTCAGCTGAAGGCATAGTGCTGTGGTGTGGTGTAGTAGTAGTAATGGTTCGAATCCACATTAAATTATAGGTCTCGGACTAATTACCCCAAAGTGTGCAAAAAAAAAAAAAAAAAAAAAAAAAAATAACGGCAGAGCGACAAACTAAACTAAACTAAACAGACTAAAGATTTTAAACTTACTACAGACCAAGCACTCGTAAAAAATGTACAAGTTCTTTTTTCCTCTGTTCCCTGTCTTGTTCTCTGTCCGGTCTGTCCTGTTCTCTGTCCGGTCTGTACTGTTCTCTGTCCGGTCTGTCCTGTTCTCTGTTCGGTTTGCGCTCTTCTTTGTCCGGTCTGTACTGTTCTCTGTCAGCAAAACAGGAGCTTAAAAGAACGAAGGCGATAGAAAAAATCACCAAGGTATTCATTATTTAGGTTTGGTTTGTAGCTTAAGAATGACTTCCAATCTCGTTTGAGTGAAGTACTCGCTAAGAAGCCTTCTTGCTCAGGGCATTTTATACCTGCTCGTTTTCAATTAAGAAAAATGTTACTTTTAATTAAAAGAAATTTATTTGCCATTTCGAGTAAAAATCCAGGTGCATCATTATTTATTGTTTTTGCAGCCTCATTCGTTGATGTAGTACGTCATTGTATTATTTTTAGGGACCAAATCGTATTTTTCGTGTACAGAAGTTAGTTAGTTTTAATGATAAGGAAAAGTAAAATATAAGTCGACGTAAAAAACTGTCACTAATTATTTCATTCAATTAGAAATAAATAGTAAACAAAGTTGTTAATTATTTTCTTATTTTTACCACAATTTGTTAGATAACAATTAAACTAACGAACTTTCGCTACATATCTCCCAGGTGTTATTTTTTACCATTCAATGCATAAAATTATAATTAATATATTTGTTTTAAAATTTTAAATTAATTCTAATTGCCGATTTAATAGAAAAGAAAAATGGCCAGCATCAGTTTATTTGTATGTATGAACAAGATGTCTTGATATCTCAAACGAAATATCTCTTGTTGTATAATATATCGCAATTCAAATTTTTTATAGACTGGAGAAAATATGCAACTTTTTGAGTCTTTATTTCAGTTTAAAATGATTAACACGTGTCGTGTATGATCTTACCTGTACTATGAAATAAGTTCTTAATGATTAGAATTTAAGTAAAAGCTTTTTAAAATTAGACTTTGATTTATAAATAGATATTTTTAAGATCTTAAAATCATCAGAAATAGTAAATAATTGCATGATTTAAGAGAAAAGAAAAATTGCCGGTTTCAGTTTGTTTGCATGTATAAAAACAATGTTGTCTTGATATCTCAAATAAAATATCTCATGCTGTATATCGCCATTCAAATTGATTACGGTCTGGAGAAATGTAATAGAGAAAATAATATGTAACTTTTGAGTCTTTATTTCAATTTAAAATGATTAACACGTGTCGTGTATGATCTTACCTATCCTGTAAAATAAGTTCTTAATGAATAGAATTCAAATAAAGCTTTAAAATTAAACTTTGATTTGTGACTAGATATGTTTAAGATCTTAAAATCATCTGAAATAGTAAAAGAACTGTATGAAATACCATAAAAAAATTACTAGTTTTGCTCATTTTATTACAATCTATGGATATGTTGTTTTTTAAAATGTGAAAGCATAAAATAAAACAGTTATAGCAACAATATGTCAACGCAGTGTTTTGCAATTCTTTTAAATAAATTAATTTTTAAGCGCTGTACCTCATAGAAATCCTCCACTACGCAAACGGTAAGTAGCCAAATATAACTCGTTCATGTTACAGAAATACCAAAATAATTAAGGATTATATTTACGAATTAATAAAAAAATTAAAAATCAATAAATTAATCTATATTTTTTCGAAAACGCTTTTACTATAATTTGAATGCAAATTCAGGTGAAAAAAAGTAAAAAATAGAAAAACAAGCTTTTACGAAATTGGTATAATTCGAAAAATTATTATTTTCATTTCATTATATTTCATGCGCAAATTTAATTGATATTGCAGTTGAAAAGCACAAAATCGTTCAAAAGTAGCTCTTGCAAAATATTTCATTTTTATAGTTTAAATTAGATATTATTTTCTGTTAGAATTTTAGGCATTCTAACATTGTTAGAATTCTGAACATTCTTACTTTAAAAGTATTAAGAAATCTGCGCAGATACCAGATGTGTGAATTTTAAAATATGTAATTTTTAATAATGAAAAAAATCGTTTGAAAGAAACTCAAAATATTTATTTTTCGATGAGTTGGAAAAAAATCGTTTGAAAGAAACTCACTCAAAATATTTATTTTTCGATGAGTTGAATAAAATTTGTATTCCAAATTAGCATTGTTTGAAAGCTGAATGTTCTTTCTTTTAAAATGGCAAGAAAAAAAAAAAATCGTTTGGTAAATGGACCAGATGTCGCAAGAATGTAACTTTTCAACATCGGTTCTTCAATTATTGTTCAGTATGTCACAGCTTACGTAATGCTTCATTTGCTAAGTATCTTGTATAAGATGTTAGTTTCGAATGACCTCTGGTTTAACTACCCAGAATTAGAAAACAACACGTAAGTTTAATTTTGTTCTATTTTATCTGATGTTAATCTTTGTTTCAAAATCAAGAGCTTCCTAGGTTGTAAGAGGCTTTAATTTTCCGAATATAATATGTGTTTTTTTTTTCCTCCAATGTATTCCACTAATTATTATTCAAACAAGAGAACATGCAAAAGAGTGGATTCTTTTTGAGTGAACATTTTCATGTTCCATTTAAAAAAAAAAAAAAATTTATTTTTAATCTTGCATATTGAAATATACCAATGAGCATAAAGTTTTGAATTATTTTATATGAGTATAAAAATAATAAATAATATTAAGAAGAAGCTAAGAATTTGCTGAAATTTTTTCAGAATATTAAAAAAAAATAAATTATATATAAAAAAACAAGGCAGAAAGAAATTGAAGCTATTTCTGATAAATATGAATTAAAAAGTTCATTTTTTATCACTTCCTGTACATAAATTTGACTTAATATTTTTTGATTTAGTTCATGCTTTTTAGAAAACATTACTTTTGCCTCGTTTTTCTTCAAAATATTTTGAAGTTATTTTTGTATACAAATTGTTTAATCAATAATCTTATTAAAATGCAATTTTTAATTAAATAAATATCTGGTTATTAAATAATAGCTGGTTATATTAATCAATAATATTAAAATATTGGGGAGATATAAAACCAAATTAATTTTTTAAATAAATTTTTAATTTTTTTTTTTTTCAAGTAGATTTTATATAATTGCTATAAGTTTTTTTAACAACCATACGAAAGTTCTGTTGTAAATCTCCTTTTGAATAAGACGACAACATAAACGTAATCTTGAAAAATTGACTGTTGTGGTTTCTTAATGAAACGTGATTTATAGAGAATGTTTAAAAGTATATTGTCAGCACCTGCTGTACTAATTGGCACATTTCGTTGAATTGGTTTTGTATTGAACCTCTTGTGTGTTAAATGTTTTACTTGTTTTTATATTGTTGAATAAAATACTTTTTTTAAATACATTATGGTTATAATTTATATAATTAGTCGAAAATTTTCAAACATTTTTTTCAAAAAGCAGAAAATTAATTTTATTTTGTTTACTTATATTAATTTTACAAAATGAGATATACTATAAATAAATTTTCTTATTTTAATAAACTTTCTTTTTCTTTAAGAAATTTTTTTAAATCTTAGATTCACAATTGTTAGCAGAAAATCAATTTGAAAGATAAAGGATAAGGGTTGTTTAAAATTTCGTAAAATTTCAGTTGCCTTTTTTTCTACTTTTATAAAAGGGATGTTGAAGAATTAAAAAAGAATCAGATTTATTTTATATTGTTGTATACCGAGAGCTTTGATTTGTGCTCAATTTTCTCTGGAACAGTAAGGATGCATCATTTTAGCGTTACCCAGGGGTGTACCAATGACCATGTTACACTGCATCTATGCCACCGCATTTTTCATTTAATACCTTCGAGTTTCAAGTTAACAGTACTTTAATATCTATTTTAACAGTTAACAGTACCTTAACATCTATTAACAGCCATTTTTTTCACTAAATGAATGTTAGGGCTGTCCACCCTGTGGCGCAGCGCTGTTCTGAACAGTTCAAATAAAAAAATCAGAATTTTTCAAAGCAATGATATTTTATGTTAACCTTTTACATATGAATATGATGTTGTCCTGGTTCTGGTTATACTGCATCTCATTTTTGTAAAATAATATAACTAAGCATAATAAAATTAATTTTCTGCTTTTTAAAAAATGTCAAAATTATCGATTAACTGTTTTTATTTGAACTACCTTACGTCGCTAAAAGCATTACTTTTTAAAATATGAATAATGAAAGGATCTTTACAAAAATCCAGAAACATTCCCAATTTAATGTGTTTTGATGAAATTCAAGAAAGTTGCTTCATTAAATACGAATTCCCAACTGAACCTAAATTGATAATTGAATTAACAAAATTATCGAGGTTCTACTGTATAAGGGTGAATATTAGAGTTTTTGCATAACGTTTTTTTATCGTCCGATATTTTTCTTCCTAGCGCGTATGCTCATAGGAATAGCTCATTAGTGCAGTATTACAGATACGCATTCGCACTAGGTACAATGTTTCCAATGAGCATGCGCTAGAAGAAAAAAATATCGGACAATAAAAAAAACGTTATGCAAAAACTCTCTATTATGACAAAATCGCAGAATAGGGACCTTTGGGTTTTGGCGTAAAAAGTTCTTTTCGTCAAAGTACGCCGAGGAAAAGGTTTGCAATTGTAAGTAAAGTAAATTGCAAACAGAACAGGGAAACTGCGCCTACTTATGGCTACTTATCGCTCAGTTGACGCCATAAAAAAAAAAGTCGCTAAATCCCAACGATCCCTATTTTGCGATTTGGCCAATATTATTTTTTTACATGTTAGAATTGTAAGGCATAAAAAACAAATATTATTTTTTATTTTCAACGCAAAGCGATGAATAACTTATGTTTGTAAACAGAAAGTAATATTCGAATACTCTATTGTTGCCACTCACTTAGAGTAAAGTTTTAAGTTAACATTTCATTTTACATATCATACGCGTGACATAAAACATAAAAATGAACTTTACATCTGCGTACGAGAACTTAGTTGGATGTTACAGCAAAAATCAGGCTATGTTACAATAAATGTTTGGAATTCTACTATTCATTCTGCTATTGTCTGATATTTTTTTATGATAAACTTCCTAATGTCTACATTTATTCATGTGATTTTTAAAACCTTATTGATGTTCTTTAGTATGGTGAATAATATTTTCTTCTTCAATTGAGATATCTATCCGGCAATTTGTAGGATACTGAGGATTAATCACAACAACAACAGATTATCGAGTTTCGAATCTGAATCCTATGATTTGGGAACAAACGGGTTATCCATTATTATCCAGGTTATCGCAGCGTTTTTTTTTTTTTTTTGAAAGAAAGAAATTTTTTTTGTTTGTTAAATTATGCAATGCTCAGCGTATTAAAAAATATACACAATTAACGACAGAGTTTGCGATGTGTGGTATTATGAAAATGCATACATTTATTTTCATTATTTTTAAAATTATTCCGTTAAAAGAACATATTTGTACACAATAAATAAAAATTTATGGATGAATTAAATTTTTTTAAATTTATTTTTGAAGTTGTAATAACGTAAAATGTATAAAAATAGAAAAATAAATGGAGATTTTATTTTATATAAATGCTAACTTATTTTTAATTACTGAGATATTTTTTAGTGGTTGAAACTTCTTTGCCTCTTCAATGATTTTTTTTTTTTTTAAAAACTTTGCTCATTTGTCACATTTACTGATTTTTAGATTGCATATAATTTACTGATATTTGCATTTAACGATATCTTCCGTTTAATATACCCTTATGTGCAGTTTGAGATTTTAATTTTCCAAACTGGACGACTCTAAAAAGCTAAAAGGTTGGATATCTTTGATTTAGATGTTGATTTTCTGTTTTTGTAGAGTTTTTTTTCTTATACAATATATAAATCTATGATATTTACTTTTCTTTTATAGCATTCCTTGTTGTTGTCTTTTTCGAATGCCAAGCACTTTGATCTAAGTCATTCGTCACTAGAATGACACAATGTCAGATTGCAGCAGTGTTTCCTTTACACACTGTCAGAGCACCCCAGTGGCGTTTAGGAGAAATGGTCTGTCGGCTTCGAGACTCTCACCCGACAGGAAGTAAGCGTAACCTGCTCTCCCACTGATAAACGGTTAGTTTATAGTTTCATATCCCGAGGAAATATATGTAACACTTCCTGGCGCATTAGTTGGCCTACAGGCTCACACCCAGAGAGGATGTATATTTGGCGCATCCTACGCTTATCCAAGTATAGGGTTTTCTGCTTAGAAGTGGAATCCTTCCACGGATCTATAATTATCTATTTTTAAATGTTCTAAATATTGTATGTTTCTGAATGTATGTGTGTGGTTTTGTGAGTGTGTAAATAAAGCTGTAAGTTCTTCAAACTGTGCCTCAAGTATCTCAACCAAACCACACCCAGCTAATCTTGTTGCCCAACCTGCACTCTACAAGATTCAGCATTAACCCAGCATTAGCCCAGGATGCAGGGCCTTGCTACATTGCACCCACGTTTTGCCACCACGATTTCATGAAAACATCACGCAGAGATTGCGTCTGGGTTTCCATATATGATTTTCCTCATTATTGAGTCCAAACGGAAGGATATTCCGCTCTACGGATTTGACGGACTCCCAGCTTGATCTAGAAACAGAAACTTTCGTCTCTCTTAGCTTGTCGGATTTCGAATCTGAATCTTCTGATATGAGGATCCAACGGGTTATCAATCAGATTGCCCAGGCCTTTTATTTATTTATTTTGTAACGAAAATTTTCTTTGTTAAATTATGTTTTGCTAGGCTTATTAAAAATATAAACAATGCGCAAATTATATTTTAAAGGGGCATCGAGTGCAAGTTTCTATTTCTGGATGGATATTTATTCAGCAAAATTAAATGTATAATTAGAAAAAAAGGGGACTCTATATGAAATCAACTTATTCACCTTTAAACCAACTTGCTTTGGTAGCTAATTCAGGGAATAAAGGAAATTGTACTTGATTTTATCTTTTAAATATTTCATTTTGATGAACATATGTAATAGAAACCAACTAGTTTAAAAGAATAATTGGCTAATGTTAATGTACGAGTCACAAAATATAAACCATTCTGTATGCATATATTTATTTCTCTAAATATTAAAAACTTCAATATATATATATTTTGTTGTAAATAAACTAAATACTAAAAATAACTAAACTGTTATAAAAATCATAAAATATAATATATTTCAGGCTTCTATTCCTTCTTGCAATACTGCCCGTGGACACCTTTTGCATTCCTAAAATAGTAAGAAAACAATTAATAAACAAATATTCAATATTTTTATCTTCCGAAATATAACAGAATTGCAAATTTTTTTCATTAATAGAGATTTGTAATCTGAAAGCTTTTGGTTGATTTTTAACGTTACATTCGTTCATTTAGGGATTCTTTTACTCCTATTTCTTAAAAATCATTCAGCTACAAAAAGCTTTTTGTACAATAATTATATTTTTTTAAATTGATGATTTAATTAATTTTATATTTTTATGTAAGTTCGCACAAGTACGAGAAATTAACTTACCTTGAATTTCTTCAAAGCAGCCAAATCTTCTTCAGTCAACTGCAAGAAATGAATTTAAATAATTATGTATATATTTTAGTTACAATTATATATAAATTTATTCGTTCAAATTTATTCATTTATCCATAAAAACAATTACAGAATAGTAGTTTCAGGTAGAATTCTTTTTTTCTTTTTAATTAGAATTCCAAAAGCAACCACAAAATTTTCTGTTTGATTCATAAATTGCTTTAAAATAATGAACTGTATAATAAAATAGCTTCACCGAATATCTGTACTAAATTTTCTAGTTTTAAAAATAAAATAAAAAAAAATAATTAATTTAATTGTTGTAATCTTGTTTTTTTTATAATAATACTTCGATAATCCGATGGTGTGCTAATAAATTTAATTGTTGTACACTTATGTATTTTTTTTGTTGTTGTTGTTTAGAATACTTCTTATAATACTTCAACTGCTCCATGGTGGGCGAAGGCTTTTCTGCCTACTGGCAGATTCCGAAACAGGAAATTGTGTTTTCTTTTACGGGGTAGGGCTGTCAGCCTACGTCCAACGCTCTATAGTCATATTAGACAGGGACCTACGGCTTAAAGTGGATTCGAACCACTACAAACATCCATGGCACCGTCGGGACTCGAACTCGAAACCTGTGGTACCGAGACCCAGATCCAAAAGAAAAATTTTCTTAATTTTAATAATTTCTTAACTTTTCTTTAAATTAATTTTTTTCTTAACTTTCTTACTTCAATTCCATCTTAATTCCTTTCATTGGGTTTCTGAGAGTTCTGAAAATATATGCTCATTTCTTAAATTTTTTAAATTTAAAATCCAAGTGAATTAAATATGCGTTTAACAAAATATAAACTATTATCCTTTCTTTAATATTAAATAAAATTAAGAATTGAAGGGAATATTATAAATATTTCCTTTTCTATTGTAATTTTTAAAATTTTATTTTTTTTGGCCGTACGTTGCAGTCACTGCTTTCATAAACGAGGAGGTGATTGCGGTGATTCGATGGCGATTGTGACGGCTTACCAAAGTATCTTGCATAGACGGGGGAAATTTCCGAGGGGGTTCCTGCATTTCTATACTCAAATACTAGTTAGTTGCAACTGAAAATCTTCCTACAAAGCATCAGTCAATTTTCTATGTGCTGGATTTACTGCTTGTGAGTAAAGTGAATGCGAGGTCACAGATATCAATATTTTTTTTTTTTTATCAAAATAAAAGCCTGTTTACAAATGTAAGAGCAAATAACAGTAATAAATTATATACGTTATTCATAATTTAAGAGCTTACCGATTTAAAATATTCATCGTCCATCAAACAATCGAAGGTCTGAAAAGAAAAGAAAAATGAATGAAATAATAATTTAAAGAAATATCAAATATTCAAAACATAAGCGAAACAATTCTTTTATTTTTAGATGATTAAAAAGCGTTTATCATTTTTTAAATTATGTAATCAATGATGCAAAACCAAGTTTACTCAGTGATAAAATTCATCCTTGATATTTTAAGTTATTTCTAATGGAAAACAAATAATTTAGCTTTAACTTTCGTACAACTGATCTTATATCTTATTTATAGAAATAAACGTTATTACAAATTACTGCTGTAATAGGCTAACATTTAAAGGGGGGAATCATGGGATAGTAAAAGACATTCCTGTGATCCAATCAAGTGCCTCCTGTTGGCAGAAGAAACATCTGATAACCTATCATTTACCTCTTTCTGTTAAGACAGCAAAAGTTTTATAGAATGACTGTATGCAGTGTATATAATTTGCATGTGTGCCAAACAGCTATCCACAATATTAAATTTATCTCTTTATTTTATTTTTTATCATTGAAAATATCATAAATTACTTAAATTATTTTGAAAAAACTATCATTGTGTTATACTTTGATTTGATTGATGTATTTTTATCATTTCTCATTAAATATTGTTTTTCAAAAGAATTTTTTCATCTTTTGTTTTAATTAAACATTACAACATATTTTGCATTTTACATAAGTAGTATGGCGAGCCAGCAAAAAGGTTAATTTTTGGTATTGAATCTGATATTATTTTCAGGATATAAAAAAAGCCGTGAATGTTTCTCTCGTGTTCCTGGGATGCTACTTTTTACATTGTTTACGATAAGGACTTACGAGGATATGTTCTTTCGTGTTTAATCTGTTTCTGAATAAGAACCTGAAGACAAAAAAATGGTACCAATTTTCAAACACGTATAATATGGAAATAGTTATAGATTTGTAATATAGGTTTTTTTTTTTTAATATTGTTTACAACGTGTTTCAAAAATCAATTTCATTAGTTTAACGTATTTATATAAAAAGTTAAATTCAAATTTGTGACTACCAAAGTAATCTTCATTAACCCCTGGATCGATATCTGATATCTAGATCGATATCTGGATCGATATCTGGATCGATATCTAATCGATACCTGATCCTAAATTCAGGATCAGGTATCGATTAGATATCGATAGAAAGGCATCAACAAATTTAGTATAATTGCTATAAAAAAATTGCTATAAAAATTATCGATTGATGAAAAAATTTTTAAAGATTGATTAAAATTAAAAATGATAAGTTTTTAAGTTTATAAATTAATTTTTTTTAAATGTATTTTTTGTTTGTTTCAAATATTTTACTATATAGACTTATTTATATTCTATTTTCTAAATACTTTTTTTATTATTTATAAATAGTTCTTGGGTATAATTTCCTTTTACAATTTACTAAGCAGTGATTTGCACTTTTCATCGATATTTTTATCTTAATCAAATTTACCAAAATTAAAAAAGGCTCTATTTTATATAGCCGGACAATGTTGGGTTGTATCTACTAGTTAACTATATGATAAACGGTTTGAAAATAACAGTTTTTACTTGCCTTATAAAAATTACGTGAAATAGGGGGGGTCGATGAAAGCACAAAAAAATCTTGAAAAAGCTTAGAAGACCCCTGATTTAGATGATAAAAGTTAGGATAGCTGAATTTAATCCCATAGTCGGCTTAGAGAATTGGAATCGCGTTGGGGAGAATTGGTTAATGTTGATTTGGCTTTGTTTGTCGCTCTACGGTCATTTTGTGCACACTTTAGACTAATTAGACCGGTACCTACAGCTTAATGTGGATTCCGAACCACTCACAAACATCCATACCTCCGCCAGGATTCCAACCCATAGCCTGTGGTACCAAATGCCAGAGCGCTAGCCAATTGGCCAACAGGCCGCACATCATGCTGATTTCGAGGAAAAGTTACTGATTCGATTCAAACACGAACACGCTGAACACGAACTATTTAAAATGTTAGACTGACATCAGACTTAGCTATATGGATGTTTTCCTTATTTTTCTCAAGTGTCCCACCAATGTCTACTATTTCCCTACTCTTAGGAATACTTAGAAGGGGTATTTTATTTATGGGTTATTTAGGGGTATTTTATTTACAGTTTAGTGGTAGTTTATTTACAGTTAAAAGATTAACCTTAAGAAAACTGTAACGGGATTTTCTTTTTTAATTTGAATGAATAAATGAAAAACAAAGGTTAGAATACAATCTCAAAACATACCTTTCAATCATATCTGGATTTTTGCAGAAGTAAGGCCAGCGTTTATTTACTTCAAGGAACTCTTCGGGTACTAATTTTTCACACATGCTTCCAGGTGGACTTTGCTCTAAATGACAGGAAAATAAATCCATTTTTTGTACATTAGTTAGTAAAATTAACTTAAATGATCATTTTTTCTTTCTTCTGTCGTTGAGAAAATAAAAATTTGCTTTTTTACAACTAAATTTCAAATATTTATTGAGATTTAAATTAAAATATTTTAATTAAAATCTATTTTATAATTTAATTTAGGGAAATAAAAAAAAAAAATTCTTTATACGACAAAATTTCCAATATTTATTGAGATTTAAATTAAAATGTTTTAATTGAAATCTATTTTATAATTTAATTTAGGAAAAAAAAAAAAAATTGCTTTATACGACAAAATTTCCAATATTTATTGAGATTTAAATTAAAATGTTTTAATTGAAATCTATTTTATTTTATTTAGGAAAATTAAAAAAAAAAATTTTTATACGAAAATAAAAAAAAATGTTTTAATTGAAATCTATTTTATAATTTAATTTAGGAAAAAAAAAAAAATGTTTTATACGACAAAATTTCAATATTTATTGAGATTTAAATTAAAATGTTTTAATTGAAATCTATTTTATAATTTAATTTAGGAAAATTAAAAAAATTGCTTTATACGACAAAATTTCCAATATTTATTGAGATTTAAATTAAAAGGTTTTAATTGAAATCGATTTTATAATTTAATTCAGTATTTTTTTAAATATTTTTAAATTAATGTAAGTTTTAAATATAATTATGGTTTTTTTTTGTCACAAATTTCTTTTCGCGATTACGAATTTGATAATAAATGATTTTGAAATGAAAGTTTAATTATCTTTATTGAGTATAAATTAATTGACCTGTAGATGATTGGGAATTTCGAATCAGCTTGCAGTTGTTATAAAATTAATTCAGATGAAAAAAATTATTATATTTATTCAATTCAGTGAAGTTATACTTGTTTAATAATTATATTAAGCTTTCCTTATATTCCTTTTTAAGTAGGTTTAGATTTATAAAAAGTTAGATTTATAAAAATACTAAGTTCAATTTATACATTATTTAAAAACCCTTTGTAATTGTACAATAATTTCTATAAATCGTTTGCATTAGACTGTTTTCCATTAGAATACTTGATACTTATAGGTTGAATATTCATTTCATCTAAAAGATTATTTTCTTAATTTTTTGTCATAAAAAATAAAATAAACCAATAGATATGTTGACACAAGATACAAATTTGCATTTTCAAAGTATGATAAAACCTACCTTTTCTGGCTTATGACCCTCGCATTTGCCGTATGCAGCTATAGCTTCATCATCTTTAATTGAAAAAAAAAAATTATTAGAAAATAAATAAATAATAAATTTTTTATGGGAAATATAGCAATGAAATTTAAAAATTTTAATTTCTAACAAATAAAACATTTAATTTCATTTATATGCATTTCTTTATTTATTGTTTCCTAAAAATATTTTATTACATTCTTATTAACAGTAGAAAATGTCATAAAATTGTAAATAACAGGAAAAAAAAAAAGTTTCAAGTTAAAGTAAAGCTTTAACTTTAAAATTAAATATTTTGAAGTGTTAAAAATCTATGTGCATATTGCAAATCTAAAAATAACGAAATATACAGAAATTCTTTTAATACTAATAACAATGCAGGATGAATATTATTTGTTATATATAAATGTGATTTGTCTAAATTTGTAATGGTTTAAAAATTAAATTTGTAAGACTGTTGACTATATATATGTGCGTGTGTTAAGGCATATAATATAATATACATAAGTTATGAAGTTGTAGTCATTAAAATATGACTATAAACACGGACTGCATTGAAAGATGATTTCCAATTTGAAAAGTGGCAACAGCTTGATTGCAAAAGAAAGATTGTTCAGAAAACTTTGAAGAAAACTAAACTAAACTGACTAAACTAAAACTCATTTACAAAGTAGCTTGCTCCGTTTCAATGAATTCATCACAACTATCAATGAACAATTACAATAAACTATCAATGAACTATCACAATAGAATACATATACATATTTGATAATTGCATACATTTGACTACATTAATAGCCACAAACAAAATTCATAATTTAATTAAATACTGAAAAACCCCCAGTTGAATAGTATATATAAAGCCGGATTTTGTTATATGGACTAACTGAGTATCAATATCTTGCAAAGAATTTTAAATGGCTGAATTATTTTCGCCTGATGGCCGAGTGACTAGCTCTCTGGGCCCCAGGTTTCGGGTTCGAATCCGGCGATGCCAAAGATGTTTGCAGTGGTTCAGAATTCACTTTAAACTGTAGGTTCAGTCTAATATGACTGTAAGAGCGTTGGAAGTAGGGATGACAACCCTAACCTGTAAAAAGAAAACATCTCTTGTCTCGAAATATGCCAATAGGCAGACGGCCATGTCCAGCATGGGGCTGTTGCTCCAAAGAAGAGGAAGAATTATTAACTAATTGTTTTAATTAATATTAAACTAATTGTTTTAATTTTAAATGGCTGAATTAATTTTTGAAAGCTACAGACATTTTCGAATATCTTTGATTTGGCAAATTTGAAGAATAATGCAAGGATTTCAAATGCTTTAGAGATGATTTAATGCTTTAGTTTTTGAATTTCTTCAGTATGAGCTCCAGGATCTCCGTTCATAAGAAATTTAGAATGGAGGGCTCAAGCCTACAGAAAGACAATTTGTAGAAAAGGTTTAAATTCATCAGACTCCAATCCAAACGATATATACTATACTTTGTTTTAATTTAAAGCATTTTTTTTTTACTTTATTTCAGCTCTAATTGCAGGTTTGTTTTTTTAGAAAGAAAAAATGGTATACATATTCTACATGGTAAAGTATATCATTGTGAGCCTAATGTCTCATTCCTTAACATCTAATAATATTTCATTCTTTAATGATGTAATAATGTCTCATTCCTTAATGTCTAATAATGTCTGATCGCTTAATAGTATCTCATTCCTTAATAGTGTCTCATTCTTTAGTCATGTATCCGTCCTTAATGGCTAATAATGCCTCATTCCTTAAATGCTTAATAATTAAATCAATTAACTAATTAATTAGTTAATTATTATCTATGCAAAGTTGTATTACAATATAAAAGAAATTAAGCTATACTCAAACATATATTAATGCATACACATTCAATTATTTTTAAAAGAAACATTAAATAACCAAGTAATGATCTTAATTATTTTCATGCCACTATATTACGATTTTTTTTTCTTTTATTTTCATAATCCTTTTACTTTAATACAGAAAATTATTTAGAAGAAAAAATTAACTTTTTAATAAGTTTTTTTTTAAAAAAATTTATCCTTAAGAGAAGTTAACTTTTCAATAATTAAAAAAAAAAAAAAATTTTCACACTTACTACAGGCCAAGCACTTGTAAAAAGACACAACTTTCTCTTTTCTCTTTTCTTTGTCGTGTTCTTCAGCGAAACACGAACCTAGGACTACGAAAGCAACAGCAAATATTAGTAGAGCGTTCATCGTTGAAGTTAAAAATTCAAACTGATTTGTGATCTAACTCTAGAGAGAGGCTTCCTTTATATAACAGTCTTCAGGGAATGCTTATGCGAAGTATCCTTTCCAGTTCCGTGTATTTCATACATGCTCGTTGTAAGGTTAACAAAAATTCGTTTCTAATTTTCTGCAATTACCAGAATTTTTTGTTTGTTGTTCTTGGAACAAGTTCATAAATGTCATTCTTTATCGCTTTTGTAATTCAAATTTTTGATGCAATGCTTCATTGAATTTCCTACATTAGTATTTTGAAACGCATTTTAAACGTATTTATTTTCGCGTGAAGAAGTACATGGGCTTGAGTTTAAAAAAAAAAAAAAAAAAAAAAAAAAAAAAAAAAAGGAAAAATCTTTTTGGGAAAACGCAATATCATGACTCAAGGTCAAGTCAAAAACTTCGCAGCTGGTATAATTATCGTTTGGTACATTTGTTCCGCAAGCCATTTCAAGGTTTTTTTAGAAATAGGCCATCAAAAAATTATCGATCATATTTTATGAATATAAATTTTGTATAGTTATTATCAATTTTAGTGTAAAACTAGAAATTACCATTTATGATACTTCTAATATACTATACTAATATACTATAAATATAATGTGCCCAAAAGTAAGACCAATTATTTTTCTTTCAAAAACTCTTTATTTATTCTTCCAAATTTATTCCTCGCCTTCAAAGTAATCCCCTGAACTTATGCCAACTTTTTTTCCAATCCTAAATGCATGCTAAAGGCCATCGACAGGGATGGCTTCAAAGCATTCGCCGATTCACGTTGGATCTCTTCAAACGACTCAAAACGGTGTCCCCGGGGAGGTCTTTTGAATTTAGGGAATAGCCAGAAGTCGCATGATGGGAATATGGTGGTTGTGGAACGATATGGGTTTCATTTTTGGCGAAAAAGTCACGAAGAATCAATGCAGTGTGTGCATTTAGTGTTTTCGGTACCAATCGAGATTTGATGCGTTTGAGGCCCACAATGGAATTTACCGATCATTTTGAAATTCCAACATCAGCAGAAAATTCTCTAATTGTAAATCGATGGTTTGCAAGCACCAAATCTTTAATTTTTAGGACGTGAGCTTCGTCGGTTGAGGTTGATGGTTGACCAGAGTGCTCTTCGTCTTCAACGCGTTCTCTGCCTTCTTTGAACTGTTTATACCACTTTTAAACATTTCTTTCTGATATAGGAATGCTCACTGAATGCCTTCTGCAACATTCTATACGTTTCCGCGTGCAAAATTTAATGCAAGTTCTTTTTTCAATTAATTCAGACATTTCAAAAATCGCCGAAATCAGTTTTAGCGTCTCACAAAGCCAAGCGTAACTTAAACACTAATGTATATTTGAACGTCAAATTTCACGCAGATGTCAAGGACAGCAACCTAGCAAAGAAAAAAAATTGAAATTCCATAAGCCCCGGGAATTTTAAATTGAAAATTGGTCTTATTTTTGGACACAGCAGTACATGTCCAAAAATAGATGATTTGTAAGTGTTAAAAAATGTAATATAGTTATTATCAATTTTAGTGTGAAACTAGAAATCAACATCTATAGTATCTAATATACATGTAAAAAATTATCTAAATATTATCCAGCATATTTTGAATATAAATTTTGCATAGTTTATTATCAATTTTAATGTGAAACTAAAAATCCCCATTTATATACATGTACTTTTAAAAATTTACGAATATAAATTTAGTCAAAAAATTTTAATGAAACTAAAAATGATTTGTAAGTGTTAAAAAATAATCCATAATTGTTTTTATTGTAAATTTAGTTTGCATCGTAACAAAAGTCTTTTAAAGAAATTCAGCACCTAGTTTTTGTTGAAATAAAAGCTTAAATTAATAAAAGCAGCATGGTAAAATAAAAATTAGGGAGACGGTAATAAATTGCTGGTTCTAGGAAATCTTATAAAAAGAAAATTATGGTGATTATATGCATATTTAAAAGGACAGAAATTAATGAGCTTGTCTTGGTAAAATGATTTTAACGACATATAAAATTCCACTGTGAATTTTTCTTTGTCTTATTTTCGATTTCGTAAACCAAAATTTGCTTTTGCATTATATACCGGTTATTTCTTAGTCGATTTACATACTTCTGTGCAATCGCTAAACTTGTTTTCCGAATATTTTAGTTTCCGCAAGAATTTCAGATTCAAAAGGCGAATTTAGAAACATAGTTACAATAAATCTTAGAAATATTGATAGTCCGATTGGTTTTAATTTCAGAGTTGTACAAATTACATTGTAAATAATCATGATAATTGTTATTTACATTAAAAAGGAAATGAAAATAATCACTCATCATCATCAGTGGCGCTATCCCCATGGTGAGCCAAGGCCGTCAACCTACTAACAGATACTAAGACAGGAAAGGTTTACTTTTTACGGAGTAGGGTTGTCAGCTTGATGCCTAACGCTCTACAGTCATATTAGATCGGGACCTGTCGTTTAAAGTGGATTCCAAACAACTACAAACATCCATGGTACCGAGCGCCAGAGTGTTACTCACTCAGTCATCAGGACCCAAATTAATTACTAGATTGGTAAAAGCTATTAATTCTGAATTTATTTTAATAACATATAATTCCATATAAAATTCTTAGAAGATTTATAATATACAATATCATTTTTATGCAATGTTATATAATAAAAAGACAGCGAAGATTAGTGAGGAAAGGAGTTTATCTGTATTTTTTTCTTGTAGAAATGTGTTTTTATCCCATGCAATAAATTAAATATGTATAGTTAATAAAAGATTAATTAATATTTTAAAAAATGTTTTATAAAAACTGATCATCAGAATTAAAGGATCATCATAATTTTAGAATTCTATCTAAATTTGCAAAGATTTAAAAATTTAATTTGTAACGATTTTTGATTTTCTGATTTGATTTTTTAAAAGATGACAACGGCAATATATATATATAACGGTATATATTTAATTGTATATAATATTTATATATATGGGCCTGAATGGCCAAGTGGCTAGCGCTCTGGCGCACGGTACCACAGGTTTCAGGTTCGAGTCCCGGTGGTGCCATGGATATTTGTACTGGTTCGGAATCCACTTTAAACTGCAGGTCCCGGTCCTAATAGGAGCGTTACGGGGGCATTGTTACTCCGCGTCCGTATCTTCAAGTTACAATCGCCCCTGGGTAATGCAAAGTGAGTAATGTCTGTGCAGCGCTTGCCTTAAGGCATCCAAAACCTAGCTGTCTAAGTGTTTGCCAGCTGCATTAGAACAATATATATATATATAATCTTTGCAATTAATAACGAGTTTCATATAACAGAAAGCGTATGCAATTAGGCACGTTTTTTATTTCTTGAGTTTGAAATTCTGAGTTTGTAGGTTTGTAATATATTTGTCTTGTACAATATGAAGTTAAACAATACCACATAAACACTTATTATAATTATAAAAAAGACTTTAGACTGAAAAATACTTATTATTAATATAAAAAAGATTAATTTACAATACTTTGAAGCCCATTAAGTTTCGATGCATGGTAAAAACAAAATTATGTTTATAAAAACATTTTCGAGCGAATGAATTTTTTTCAAAAATAAACCTATGAAACCCTTCAAAAAGCAATTTCTCTTGGGAAATAAGCGGAAATATTTTTATAAGCCATTTTTCATTAAAATAATAATTCAATTGTAAGTTAAAGTAATACTTATCAATTAGAAAACATTATAAATTAAATAATTAGATACTTTCGTATTAATCGCATGCCAGTTATTGATCACTAGTAATTAACCTTAGCGTGTATCAATATCAACGATTGATTATTCGTATTAACCGCTTGATCGTATTGACATTGATCAATTGCATGCGGTTAATACTCAAGTGCTTGACAATTTTCAGTGACCCCTGTAATATACTCGCAATATTGACTTCAAAATTAATTTCAAATCAAAATCACATCTACTTATAGATTAATAAGTAATGATCTTTGCATATATATTTTTTTTAAATATCACTTGGAAATTCTTTTATTGTTTATTACATTCACTGAGTAGAAAATATCAGTGCCTTCATTTTATTTTACTCACTTTTAGGGGTGATTTAATTAAAAAAAGGATTTGGTACTTCAGCACCCCGAATTTAGCACAAAGAATATCGAATATGTTTTTCAGTGTACCAAAAACATTCCAACGAATCCTTAAAATGAATGCTATATTGCAGAAAAGATCACGTAAAAAAATTGATGATTACGAGAAAAACAATTCCGTGACAAAGATGTAAAGTATACCTTCCTTCTATGGTGCATTTTGGACAATGTTTTTTTCGGTTAAGTGCTAATATAGTTTTCGGCAGATGCGCCATGTTTTGGGAAAAATTGCCTAGTAGGAGGAATTGAGGCTTTGGTTTGGTTTGTCGCTCAATGAGTAATTTGTGCACATTTTAAGCTAATTAGACTGGGACCTCCAGTTTAACGTGGATTCCGAACCTCTCACAAACATCCATGTCAGGATTCGAACCTGAAGCCAAAGGCCAGAGCGCCAGCCAATTAATTGGCCATTAGGCCGAGAGGAATTGAGAAGAATATTCTGCTGTTTCACGGCGGGATTGATGATCACCAACTATTGAAGGGTTTCTACAATAGTCTGCCATTTGTGACTAATCATATTTTCTACTTTAGGGAATGTTAGACTTTAGAACCAAATTTGCATTCATCTTTGTAAGGCACTAGTTTGTGGGGATTCCGAGATGACCTTTTACCGGAGAGCTAAAATTATTAAAATAATGACTTAGGTTAGTTTTTTTTTTTTTTAAACAGTTTTATTATGACAGCCGTTCTACAGCATTGAATTTAATCTGCAACTGTAATCAACATCTGCGTGTTCTCTTTCTCTATATTTGTTATAATTTTTATATTTTCGCCTTGCTATTGGAAACAACAACAAAATGTCTGCGAAATATTGCGAACTTGGTGTATTGTTTTACCATTGAAAACCAAACAATTTTGATTGAAGCACCTATTAGAAGAGTTGTAATATCTATCAAGTAGATATTGTTCATTCCGAAAACTATGCGGCCTGATGACCAATTGGCTAGCGCTCTGGCCTTTGGTGCTTCAGGTTCGAATCCTGGCGATGGCACGGATGTTAGTTAGTAGTTCGGAATCCACGTTAAACTGTAGGTCCTGGTCTAGTGAGCACAGAATGACCATAGAGCGGCAAACTAGACTTGAAAACTATAGCAGTTTAAAATTTTATTAGGTGTAATAATAAAATTCAAGATGATATGAAATTTTGCAATTATATTTCTATTTCTAATTCTATCAATTAAAACTGTATTAAAATTTTTTGAATGAAAGTAGAAGGATTTATATTATAAATTAAACAAAACAGAATTTTGTTACTTTATATGATTTTTCTATTGGGCTTGATGGACGAGTGTTCAGCGCTCTGGCATTCGGTACCGCAGGTTTCGGGTTCGAGCCCTGGTGGTGGTATGGATGTTTGTAGTGGTTCGGTATCACTTTTAAATCGTAGCTCCCGGTCTAACAGGATCGTAGAGCGTTGTGAGGGTATTGTTACTCGCGTCCGTAGCATATCTTCGAGCTACATCTTCCCCCTGGGTAGTGTTAAATGAATAGCGTCGGTGCAGACGTTGCTTATGCCATAAAGATAACTGTTTCTGTACTGCAGCTGTATTAGAAAAAACCCCTGCTTTTTCTATTAATTTGCGCTTAAAAATATAGTGTTTATGCATATAAAAGAGAAAAGAAAATTTGCATTTCCAATTATTTATATAATAAGAAATAATGTTGCTTAAATTTAATTTAATTCATAAAAATTACGTAATCATAATGATATAATTAAAAAAAAAGAGAGAGAAATTTTCCTAATATCGGGAAATTGAAGAAAATTGCTTTTATCATGGAAATTTCGATTTGGCGTGTGTAAACCAGTCCTTTTGAAAGAGCGTTTTGAAATCACACGAATGATGAATGTTGTTAAATTATAATGTTTATCTTTAAAACAATTGTTCTGAATGAAACTACAAGATGTTTAAAAGTCAGAGGAAAATTCTTGCACTTTTTTTCTTTTAATCGAATTAAGTCATTTTTATTCTTCTAAATGATGCAACAGGATACAAAAATGCATAATACTCAATAATTTTACTTTTCATTTTACAAAAGTATTTGTTTTTTTGTAATAATTTTCTTATTATCTGATCTTGAAGGAAAAACTTTGCGTAAAATCCCTCATTGTTCACTGTAATAACCAATATGTTAATTATTAACTAATAGTTTCCTGTTGTTCTATATACAAAATCAAAACATCGCAATGTCAGATTATTTCTAGAAAGAAGCTTTTGCTATTTTCAGTTATTCATTAATAGAAGCATGGGTTAGTGTTTAAAGCTTAATTTAAATAAGTCTTATTTTTTGTACTTTTTTTGTATATTAATTGAAACTGTTCAATGTATCTTAACAATTCTATGTTCATCAAAATGAATAGTGTATAAAATTAAGAGTATTTCAATTATTTCTCCTTTTATAATGCTGTAATTCCTTTGAATTGTAAACTAAAGGGATTATAAAATCAGAAGCAACATATTTAGTTCTACTACATGACTACTTTTCTCTCTTAGTGACAACTAAGATCTCTTAATTCCTAAACCGACCAGCGATGAAAAGTCTGTGTCAAAAATGAGCATGGTAAGTCCCAAGGTGAATCCAAGGAAATCCAGTTTTAAATTAAAAAGAGTGATCGTTACAAATTATAATGGCAGATATGAGTGAAGTGCAGCAAGTTCGTGTTTTACACTTAATAGACCATAAAACAGGATTGGAAAGGTAAAAAATAATATTGTATTTATATAGCTAAATATATATACACTCAAGAGCCAAAACATTATGACCACCCCTACATTTTGCAATGAACTCGCCTGGATGACGTGGAAGGCACGTGATCAGGTGGAAGTGGTATTTAACTGGTATTAAGTGGTGGTATTGATCCATGCCAAGGCGGGTTGAAGCTGTGTTGCGCGCCAAAGGTGGGCCAACTCGTTATTGACAAGTGGTCATAACGTTTTGGCTCTTGAGTGTATATATATATATATATATATATATTGTGGCGTGCAAGCTGATCAACCAGATTGTAACTGGTGGGTATAGTTGAGTCGAGATACTTGAGGCACAGGTTGGTGAACTCACAGCTCTATTCACACAAGCGCATACAATTAGAGACATACAATATTTAACACATTTAAAGACATATAATTACAGATTCGTGGAAGGATTCCATTTTTAAGCCGAAAACCTTATACTCAACTACGCTTAGGACGCACTAAATATATTTCCTATCGGGACGAGAGACTATAAATTAAACGTTTCTCAATGGGAACGCAGGTTGCGCTGTACTTCCTCTCGAGTTAGAGTCTCGAGGCCTACTGATCAACTCTCCTGGACGCCAAAAGGGGTGCTCTTGTCTGTGTACAGGAGGAAGTATATATATATATAGTGAAGTTTTCCAAATTGCAGTTTATAAATAATTGCTTGAAACTAATTAATAAATGAATAGTATTAATTTTTATTTTATTTATTTACATTAGAGACAACTGACAATTTTTACAACAGACCACATTTTTATAACTGATTACATTTATTACAACTGACCACAAACAGTCCACCGATTGAGAGATGAAGAGTATCATTGTCTTTGTAAAGATGTAATGGGTAACATTAAGATAGCAAAATATAAATATTTATTGACATTAAGATTGATGAATATTTATAAACATTTATTTAATATTAGGCATCATTGACTTTGAAAAGATGTAATGGGGGAAAACAGAAAAACTCCCACCAGTCAGCGATGCGAGATGCTCACACACGCTGTCACAATAGCCTCAATTCTGCAAGTTGTGACACGCAGTAGGCACCTCGATCGAATTCTTGCGAATTAGTCTGAGCGCAATACCAATCTAGAGTCACACAACAGGAAAATTTAGTTAATTACAATTAATTTATATTAATTTATTAACTATAGTAAATAAAATATTTTTCGTCAACTAAAGCTTAAGCTTTGAACAAATATAATTAATATGTATACATTACTGGCCATTAAAATTGCTACACCATTAAGAAATTCAGATACCAAAATGCTATTTATTCGACAAATATATTATATTGGAAATAACAAGTAATTAAATTATCAAGAAATTTTGGTATAAAAAAATCGCAGCATCACACGTGAGAAATAAGTACCCAGAACAACCACCTCTGGCAGTAATAACAGCATTTATGGGTCTGGGCATTGAGTCAAACAGAGATTGGATGGCATGTACAGGTACATATGCCCATGCAGCTTCAACACGATGCAACAGCTCACCAACTATAGTGACTGGCATATGAGGGACGAGCCAGTAGCTCGGCAACCATGGACCAGACGTTTTCCATTGGCGAGAGATCTGGTGAACATGCAGGCCAGAGCAACAGCCGAACATTTTTGTATCAAGAAAAGTCCGTACAATACCGGTAACGGGCAGTCGTGCATTATCCTGCTGAAACTTTGGGTTTCCCAGGGCTCGAATAAAGAGTAGAGCCATGAGTCGTAACTCACCAGAAATGTAACGTGCACTGTTCCATGTGCCATCAATGCGAACAAGAGGTGACTCAGACGTATCCATAGCACCCCATACCATCACTCCAGGTGGTGGACCTGTATGAAGATGACGAATGCAAGCTGCCAATGTGCATGCGTCCACCACGTTGTCGCCAAACACGGATGCGACCATCTTATTGCTGTAAACAAAATCTGGATTCATCTCAAAAAATGACGTCTCGCCATTCGTGCGCTCGTTGATCACACCATTGAAGACGCTCCTGTCTGTGATACATGTGTGTGTCATGTCTGGGATAGCCGCAGCCATGGTTTCCGAACTGAGAGTCCATGCTGCTGCAAAAGTCGTCGACAATTCCCAATTCTTCCCAAACGACCCCAATTCTTGACACGGGGCTCGTGGAGAGGCTGCACGATCCATTAAGGTCATGCGAGTAACATGCCTGTCTTCTCAGCTGCTAGTGATAGGGGACCGTTGTGATACAGCACGGCGTTTCCGTATTACTGTCCTTGAGCCCATCGTTCCATATTCTGCTAACAGTCATTGGATCTCGACAGACGCGAGCAGCAATACTGCGATACGATAAACCGCAATCCCAGTACGCTACAACTCGACCTTTTTAGAAACGTGCTGGTACGCATTTTTGCTTCTTACACCCAGCATCACAACAATTTTTCACCAGGTAATAACGTTTAAATGCCATTTTCTGAATGCGATGAACAGCTAATCATTTGCATATCACAGCAACTTCTTCCTGTCGTTTAAATTTCACTTCTGTAGCATGTCGCCTTCTTGGTGTAGCAATTTTAATGGCCAGTAGTGTGTTTAATGTTCACAAAATGTTTAACAATATTTTTCTCTATTAATCATTAAGGCTCACTTATCAATTAATAAAAAAACATTTTTTTAAACTTTTTTAAAATACATAATATTATACAATAGCACATTTGCATAAATTAGTTTTAAAATTTTATTAATTATTACGACTTTTTTAAATCGGTTGTTGCATTATTGCTTTAAATAGCTTCCGTTATCAATTTCGGTGTAATCAATGAGATAAAAGCTTATTTCTCAGAATAAAATGGAAAGTTAAAAATTTTTATTTGTAAAAACGCAGAATTGGTTTATTTCCAGAAATATATAAAAGTGAAAAATAAATAGTGGAAGAAATAATGCTGCGTATGTTGTAATATGTATTTTATAAATCAATGTTTTTGGGAATGCAGCAAAATTTTGAAAGTAATCTAAATTAAACTGAATAATGGTGCTCTAATTATATGCGGAAAATGAATTGCATTTTCATTAAAAGTTCATAAAATTCTGAGAAACTAGGCATTATAGTAAAGGGTTATGAACATCGGTTATTTCTTTTTTTTTTTTCCATTTCATAACAATTCGTGATTAAAATATATTTAAGCAGAACGTGGTCAGAAGTTTTATATATAGTAGCGTTAGTATTTTTTTTTTTTTTTTACTATATGCGCCAACATTTTGGATAACAGTTTTTATTATTATTATTTTTTCAAATCATGCTATCTTATGCCATTTTTTCACAGTATTTTAACTTGAAAGGGTCTGATGGCCAAGTGGCTGCGCTCTGGAGCTTGGTATCATAGGTTTCGATTCGAGTCCCGGCGATGCCATGGATGTTTGTAGTGGTTTGGAATCAACTTTAAATCGTTGACCCCGGTCTAATATGATCATAGAGCGTTGTGAGGGTAACGTTACTCGCGCCCATAGCATATCTTCAAGTTACACGTGCCCCCCTAACCGGATAGTACTAAATGAGTAATAGCTGCGCAGCCCTTGCTTATGGGATAAAGATGAATTGTTTTTGTCTTGCCAGCTGTATTATAACAACAAAATTTTAATTTGTCAATTGTAGAAGTCGTTTAAATACTTTAGATCTTCATACTAGACCAGGGGTCTCCAAACTACGGCCGCGGGCCAAATCCGGCCCATCAGTGTCATCAATCCGGACCGCGACAGCGAATAGCTTATTGTTGCTGTAATAAGTTGGATAAAAAATCACAGAGTGATAATAACTCGGTTTTATTTATTTGATAGGTAAAGCTTAATGATAAGCATAATACGCAGAGAATTTAACTTAAGCATAACAACTAACAAATAATTGAAATGAATCCCACTAACATTATAAACTAGTGAACATCCCGCGGTTACCTTCGGTAGTTATATTGGGATAAAGAGTATCGCATATGCATGTATATCGATGTTTGGAATGTATATATCCTGAATCAAGCATATGATTTTTATCCTGAAAATCCCTCAGGAACGGAAAAGCTAAATTAACGCTAATAAAACAGCGGAGTATCCACTTGCAAAAAAAAAATACCAATGAGATTTATGTAATTGTAATTTTTCATCGACAGTAGTTTGTAGTTAGCAATCGTATGCCCGCTCAGAGCAAGTACTCAGCGACTAGCATAGAAATTGTAGATAATGGCAGAAAAATTAAAACGATTTTGGCCCTTGGTACTTACTGAGTAAACAGTATGGCCCTAAGGCTGGAAAGTTTGGAGACCCCTGTGCTAGATTCATACATTTTTTTTGACATTTTTAACAAAATTATATGCCAATCATATTTTTTATGTGCTGAGCGTTAAAGATAATAGTGGTAAATATCGTAAAAATATATACTCTATTCATTGTTGAATTTTTTTTTTTTTCCAGTATTCTTATGATTAAGCTGTTTGATTTATATATCATAACTATAGAATAATAATTTATATCAAATGAAATTGAACTTTAACTAATTTGATATTTGAAATTGTCAAAATTTTCTAATTCCTTGTAAGTAACATGCTTATATTATGTATAATATAAGAATATTGTACCAATTCTAAAATTGAAAATATTGTTACCTGATTTAAAATTTCGTGGAATTTAAATGAGATAACGCAAAACTTTTGGACACTACAGAAAATGGAGTATTTTTTTTTTTTTTAAACCTTTGGAAATAATTTCAGCTATTATTATTGCTATATTTTTCATTATTCTATTTATATACAACTTCATGTACAACAAGACACGGTAACATATTTGGTAATCTTTTTTTTTTTCGCATTTCTCACCTAAAAAAATTTTTTTTTTTATCTAATTCCACCAATAAATTCTATTTAGTAGGACACTATTTATGCAAAACAACATAAATTTTTGCGGTTTGTAAAATAATTAAGTATTTCAAAAATTATTTAACTCACTTTCGGAACAACATGTCATCTTAAATGTTCCTGGATATGAAATTTCTTTTCTAATTTTCCTTTAAAAATGGTATGTTTTAATTTCTGAAATATGTAAATTTTCCGATATTTTTTTTTTTTTTTTTTTGTATTACATTAAAAAATAACAAACAAACAAACAAATTTACTGCTCTAATTTGCAGATATTTTCTTATTAACACATTTTTTTAATTAAAAAATAACCTACCTATCGTAAGAACTTAATTTCGATTGTTTTTATTTGATATAATTTTTATCTTAAATTATCATCATCATCATTTAAGTTCACGGAGTGCCTTTTGGTCATTTTTCGACCTTTTACTCCAGAGTGGCACACAGTAAAGTCCATTGGAGAGAAACACATTAATAACAGAGAATAAAAGGAATAAGTGATAATGGTCTGCCCAGATTACATAAAAATTTACAAGTGCAAAGTTAAAGAGAAAATAAGAAATGCAAAATTAAAAATTAAGACGAAAAAGAGATTGAAAAATACTAAAAATACTACGAAAACTACTTAGTATAATATATACAAACAACAATTAATACTACGAAAACTACTAAGTATAATATATACAAACAATTAATATACAATGCATGACACAAAAATATACAAAAAGAATAGAAATGAAAACTACTACAAAGTAGAGTAATTGCTGCTAGAAATGATGACAAGGATCTAGGTCTGGTGCAAATTATGCAGAGACGCCCGTGGGCGCTTAGCGTTTTCCGGTAATGTGAAATCGTATCTTGGAAGATTACGAATTTCATCATTCGGAATAGAGTTTAGATTTGCGTAAAAATTAGTCGCAAGCTTCAGCATAAAATTTTGAATAGTAGGGAGGGCTAAACAACGACGGATGTCATCATTTCTAAAGTACCATGGAGAACTAGTGATCATTCTAAGGATCTTATTTTCAAAACGTTTAATGAAATTAATCTGGTACCTTGCAGCAGTACCCCAAACCGGGCAAGCATAAGTTATTACGGGCCGCAAATAGTACATATAAATAATTAGTTTATTTTCTAAGGAAAGAGGTGAGTTTTTATTAATATATGGATACAGCATGCGGATGCAGTTGTTAGCTTTTCTTTTAATGTTACTAAATGAGTATTATAGGTTAGTTTATTATCAAGATAAACTCCCAGATATTTAGCATTAGTAGACCAGTTGATTAATTGGTTAAAAAGATAAATGTTAGGAGGCGCAAGTCTTCTCCCTCGTGAAGAGCACAGCTTCTGTTTTATCTACGTTGATTTTTATTCGCCATCTAGTAAGCCAAGCTTCAAGATGAGTGAAGTAGGTCATGAAATATAGTTGAATGTCTGTAAGTGTTTTACCAGAGGTGATGACTGCTGTATCATCAGCGTAGATTCCAAGCGAAATACTATGTGTCTGTGGAATGTCATTTATGTACAAATTGAAAAGAGTTGGACCAATTAATGATCCTTGTGGAACTCCCGCTCCAATTTTCTTGTCAGCAGAGAGCGTTGTTAACTTTAACAGTGATCTTAAATTATTTATCTTCTTATCTTAATTTATTAAGAGTTTCGATTGTTTTTATTTAGTGATATAATTTTTATCTCCATCAATTTCTCAGCGTAAACTGCAGAAATGAAATGTACATTTCCTACAAGGAAATGAATCAATTTAATCATTGTTTGAAAAATAAACTTTATTTTAATAGTACATTTCAAATCTGAAAGAATCAAACTTTCCGAACGGAAATTAATCCATTTCGATAGTTGTTTGGGACATAGGCGCCGTCATATCATTGCAGTATTTAGCTTCAACGTATTTTTGGCACATCTGAAAAATTAAAATGAATTTATTAATAAAGAAATCTATTAAAAATATCCAATTTTTAATTAAAATTCTATTAATTTTTATCATTGCTAAAGTTTAAAAAAATACAAACAGTACTCCATTAATGCGGATTTAAGAAAAGTAAGACAGAGAAAAGAATATTATTTAACTCGCTATAAAAAAGATGCGATATTGTGATATTAACATAGATGATATATAATTTGAAATACCTTGTTTTTGAAAGAATTCATACAAACAAGAAAAAAAAAAAAAGGAACAACTTTAAAAAAGTTATTATTCTGTTTATTTTTTTATTTAAATTACTTATTATACTTATTTACTTAAATTATTTCTTTTAATTTATTTAATAAACTTTTAATTTCCATTCTGGATTTTATATAATAAATGGAATAAAATTTAGCATGTAGTATAGAAAGAATTTAATAAAATTACCATAAAAGCGAAAAGTCTCTCTTTTTTTTTAAGCTTTCCCGAGTCTGTCAATGATTCCTAAAAAGAAAAAAGAAAAAAAAAAAATAATGAAAATTACAAATATTCCATTTTATAAAGTCCTTTTTAAAAAATGATGAAAAAAAAAAAAACGTCTTTTAAAACAATGACTGGTTTCATACATCTAAAAAATATTAAATAATTTTCGTTTTTAAAAGTACATAACTAATTTTAAAAAGTAATTTTTGAAGATATTTTTCTTGAAATTTAATAAATAGTATAAATTATAATATTTTTAATTTTTTTCTTTGCCTTGTTAAAATAGATACTGAATTTATAATACAAATTTTTTTTTATTTGGAAACAAAATTTAATTTATGATTATTGAAAAATAAAAGCTAAAATGTGATTATAATGTGCAACTAACAAAGAATTTAAATTTAACTAGTACACTCCAACGTCATTTAGTATGAAAGGGCATGAAAAAGGTATTTTTATGTATCAATTTAATTTATAGAAAATGTTTCCCCATAGGGTTAATAAAAGAGGATAAATTCTCATTTCAGTACAATATTTCCATTTGAATTTATATCCTTCTTTCACCTTGATTCACGTTGTCATATGCTCATAGTATGAGCATATGACATCGTTTAAGAGACGATATGCTATTTCGCTGATGGAATCAGGAAAGTCAGATCTGTGAATAAATCTATTTGAGTTGAAGTGGTGGATTTGCAGAATTCAACATCACTAAGGTAGCTGTCGATCTCGAAAGGCATAAGAATCCTTTCTATCATCCATATATAATGGGAAATTCCCATTATGTATGGATGATAGATACATTTCCCAGACTATTCCAGGAGCCTGAATGGCCGAGTGTCTAGCGCTCTGGCGCTCAGTGCCACAGGTTTGGGATTCGAGTCCCGGGGGTGCCATGGATGTATGTAGTGGTTCGAATCCACTTCAAGCCGTAGGTTCCGGTCTCCTATGACTGTAAGAGCTTCACGGAGCAAAAGTCAGGCTTATACCTACGGGTGCTCCATCACAACAGAAGCTGCTTCCTTCCCCTTCAATCATGAGTACGTATGGGCTCGTGGGCTTGGCCTAGAAATGTCTGCCAAGTGGGATAAGAAACAACAACATACGTAATACAGATACGATCTCACGGTGGATTCTTCATTGTCAATCATCCGACGTGTCGCCAGGGCATTGGTGAATGCAAGAACCATTAATAAGTGACAAAGCACTGGATCTGAATTCGTGACGTTCATTGATTGGACCAACAATCCCTCTTCTGTGCAAACCGCAAGCATAAGTAGAATTGTTTCATTGACTGGAATATAATTGTTATCAGCGATGATTATCACTTCGAATTCAGACCTGATGACCAATGAAGAAGAGTCTGGAAATATCCAATCAATCCTTTATACAAATTATCTTCGTGCTATCAGTCAATCATTTATACTATTTCCCTGACCAGTTATATCTCCAGACCTCTGTCCAGCAGACCATCTTTAGGGTCTGACGAACGTGAGGGTCAGAAACTCGCCATTTTAACTATCTATTTAATTTCAGATTAAATAATTTTTAAGATAATTTTTACAGCATAAGCGTTTTGCTTAAGAATATGAATCTAAGAAATCACTTTTCTTGTTCATATTTATAATGTAAATTGAATATTATATTACACGTTTAATTTATTTATTATTTCGTTAATTTATATACTTAATCAATATATATTTTAAAAATAAAATTGTTATTAAAATTAACTACATTATTTGTGAAAACTTTTATAAGGCATTGATTATGTGTAATTCTGATTAGAATTTCTTAAAATTGTAACAAAAATATTTGTGATATGTAATGTGTATTTTTAAATATATGATTACAATAACTTACATGTTCATTGAGTATGCAGTCATCAGCTTCGAAAGCGCATTCTGCAATCTGCAATAAAAACATTTTCAATTATAATTTTTGCTATCAAAAATGAGATGTTACTTTATACATGTCATGTTACTTAATATATGTTACTTTTATACCGAAATAAATGAATATGAAAAAAAATAATGCAAAAAAGTTATTATTTGGAAATGCTAATTTTACGTAATATATAGGGAAAAAATCGTTCCAAAAACAATATTTTTAATAATATTTTAAATTGATAAATTTTTTTTTTTTCATATAATATTATTCCATTAAATATTTCTTTGTTGTTCTAATGTAGCTGGCAATACAGAGACAGTTAATCTTTATGTCATAAGCAAGGGCTGCACCACTGTTACTCATTTAGCACTACCCAGAAGGTGCCTGAAGCTTGAAGATATACCATGGACTCGAGTAACACTACTCCAGCAACGCTCTACGATCATATGACATACAGTTTAAAGTAGATTCCGAACCACTGCAAACATCCATGGCACTGCCGGGACTTGATCCCGAAACCTGTGGTACCGTACGCCAGAACGCTAGCTACTCGGCCATCATTCTTCTCTATTAAATATTTTTATGAATAATATTTAGAAGGTCTGTTCATTACAATAAGATCTGATAAAGTGGATGTGTGTAAAAAATGAACTACAGAATTTACACAAATGTATTAACTATGTATTTAAATGGTATAGTTACTTGACGAGAAAGTCGATGTATTTTGCAGATTCTGTCCCATGAATTTCAGTAAATCGGGGCTCATTTCCGAGAAGATTTTTCGTACATCTGAATTCTTTCAGTTGACACTGAAAAGTAAATTGAACAAACATGAAAACACTATTTAAAACAAGAAAAATTGCAAAATATATTGTCAATGATATTTTTCTTAAATAAATAAGTTAATATTCTTAAAAAAATATTTAATATTTCAAAAAATTTATAGTTTTTACGCATATACAGCGAAAGAAAAAATATATGTGTGAAATAAAAATTAAATATTTTATTAAAATATTTTTAAACAAATATTAATACCAACATTATGATAAATAATCTGATCGATATAAAAAGCAAAAAAAAAAAAAAAAAAAACAAACAAATTTTGTTGCGATTTTATTTACTAATAGATAGTAAAAAACTATATTGTAATGTGGGAACTCTTTTGACTAAACGAAATAGTGGTTTTAAAATTTCTCTGTTAATTATTACAATATGACAATTTTAATTCAAATATTAAGCAAAATATTTTTCAATACATAAAATAAGGATAGAGGAAATTGGGGTTATTATTTAAAAAAAATATTACAAGCGTTGTGAAATCGATTTTTTTTTCAATTCCTTCTATTAGCTCACACTGTCCCTATATATATATTGTTCAAATTTTCAATCGTTCATAAAATACTTTTTATTCCTCCACTCAAATTCAAATACATTTTTTTATTTTGTAGTGGATGACACTTGATGTTAATACAGTTTTTTTCAAATATTAATTCAGTAATTAAATTTAATTAATTAATTTTAGTTTTTTCTAGATTTAAGTTGCATATATCTATCAATAGATGGCGCCAGATAAACTTAAAATGAATGAAAATTATTTATAAAGGACTTTTCTGCAATATAAGGAATTGACTTAAATTTTTTTTTTTTTTTTTTTTTTTTTTATTACTTGTTTTGTATCATTTTCATAAAAGTATTTCTCAGAAACTTCTAATTATTCAACAATTAAGCTGAAATCAAACTCCAAGAAGCAGTTGCATCAATTGTTCGCCAGAATTTCAAGAATGATTTAGAAAAGTAGTTGTTTCACTAAAGACTACCCGAGTGAAAATTTGATAATGAGAAAAACAAAGTTGACTATAAAAAGGTATTGTCGGACATCTTTCTAATTAGTGCGAGAAGTAAAGTAAGGTGAGTAATTTCATTTTTTTTTTTTAATATATATTTCGGAAAATTATCATTTGTGCTAATAAATCAAAATCATTCTATCTATGTGTGCAGATGATACTGTTTAGTAAAAAATGAAAGTGGAAAAAAAAAGCTAGGTTTATGTTTATTAGATAAATTATAACCAGTATCTCCTCAGATAACTGCAATTTGATCGGGAAATGACTCGTTATATAAATACTCTTTACATGATTCAACGAATAAACCTGCATATTTGCCACAACATAATTAAATTATTATATAATATAATACTATTCGTATCGAAGATGAATAAAATGACTTCATCATACTTTTAATGATGCTTTCGAATTTAAATGGAAAGGATGGTCTAAAAGTTAAAAGAAACATATTCCATTAGTGTTTATAAAACTGCTATATGAAATAGCGAATAATAACTTTAGAACTATTCAGCGCACAGTAGGAAACTTGATACGTATCAGCTAATTTCACTAAGACCGGAAATTATTTGACATCTTTTACGTCATTTCCGTTTGTAAGCATTGAACTTAGGTGGGAGGGGGGTGGAACCACTTTGTCTTGGTGACCCCCGCAACATTTGAACAAAAAGGACGGCTAAGAGTTCTACATCTCCATGCATACGGACCAACTATGCCAAAGATAGTATTGATATGGATGGAGTACATGAACTGTCACCTAGAGTAACTTACGTCTAGCCCATGATGGGATATTTCCAGGAATGGACAAACTGCGGGCCAACTGCGGATAGATTCTATCCAGCCCGCAGATAGAATTTTAATTTGCCGGTTAATTTGCCGATTTCTAAATATGCCAAAGTTAGAGTTTTGCAATCATTATCCAAAGTAAGTTTAAGTTTCCCAAATTTAATATCTCACACCCAGAAAATCAGTGCTATGTTTGTTTCATCTTATATATGTGAACAAGTGTTCAACTATGAACCTTAGAAAGAATTATTTCAGAAATAGACTGACAAATGAGTAATTAGCCTCGTTCCTTAGAATCAGTACATCTCACTTCGAACTTCAATCTGAGGAACTTTTAAAATGAAATCGTAATTTCATTCCTCTCATTAACATATTTAAATTGTAATGCTTGTATATTGTTTTTAAAATGTCAGAAAAATTTATTTTGGCACGCAAAACTTTTTTTTTTTTTCGATTTTTGGTCCGCGACCGAAAAAGTTTGCCCATCCCTGGGATATTCGGTCCAATTTCCGTGGGCGGGCGCACTATGCTGAATGCTGATTCGATTCGGAGGATCTGCAGCGTACAAGCATTGTCTTTTCGTTCATAAGCAAATTTTACAAGTCGTTTCAACTAAATGTATACATGTACTATAAGAACTATGTTGTTTCTTATCCTACTTGGTCAACAGTAACATCCACACCGAGTCCATGAACCCGTGTGTTCTCGTGGAAGGGCGGAACAGTTTGTGTTCCGGAGCACCCGTAGATAGAAGTCGGAATTGGCTCAGTATTGCTGAAGAAGGAGGGTAGTGCCTTACAGGAGGACTTTTAGATAGAACTACCCTGCATTTGTGTATCGTAATGGAGAGTACCAGTAAACTCAACCAAGTAGTCCGACTAACGAAGCAAGATTCTAAACATCACAACGTTTCATCTCCTCTCTAAACATCTCCTCGTTTTTTGAAGCAGTGTCCAAAACAAAACCGGCAGTGGATTGAACCTCAGCCCTAATGCTCACCAGCGGCACACGTTGTCACTGAACCAGGAGTCGGGCTTAAGAACTATAAATTCCATACTGAAATCGTGGGGATAGAGACTTTGATGGATTGATAAATACATTTGGGTATGAATTTCTAGAAAACTGATATATATATATGCTCACATTATGAATTTATATAATATATACGTTTTATTAAAAATGGTATAAAAAATAAATTAATTAGATTTGGTATGATTTTTTTTAATTATTACAAATTTAATTATACTTTATGAATAATAATTTATATATTAATCAGATTTAATAAAAATTTTAATTAGTTAAAATGATAAAAAAAAATCACGAAAACATGTTTTTAAAACACATCGTTTGAAAGTAACATTAAAAACAAGTAATATAAAAACATTTTTTTAAAGTCAATTCCTACTTCTTTTTCACTATATTGCAAAAAGTCCTTTATAAATAATTTTCATTCATTTTTTTTTTAAGTTTATCAGGAGCTATCTATTGGTAGATATAGGCAACTTAAATCTAAAAAAAAAAAGCTAAAATTAATTAATTAAATTTAATGAATGAATTAATATTTGAAAAAAACTGTATTAACATCAAGTGTCATCCACTACAAGTTAAAAATGCATTTGAACTGGAGGTGGATGAATAAAAAAAATATTTTATTAAAGATTGAAAATTTGAACATGATATATATAGGGAGAGTGTGAGCTAATAGAAGGAATTGAATAAACAGTAAAATTTGGAAAAAAATTAAATTAGAAATGTATAAATTATTCCACTCAATCCTTAAATTGCACTGAAATCTATTCAGCTCCCAAATACTAGATTTCGATTTTGATGAATGTTTCCTTTAAAAAAATTTCTCTGTTTAAGATTTTAGGTTTTAAAATGATTGCTTATTTTTTTTTATTAAATCGAAAAATCGTTGCATGGAATTCTAAATAAAAATTAATTAAAATTTTTGATATTATTATAATTCTTAATTAAATAGTTTTTAAAAATAGATATTATTTAAAATAATTCACGATAGTCACGATAAGTAAAGGAAAAAAAGTAGACTTGTAACATAAAATACCTATGAACAACTAGCGATTAAATTATTAAAAAGATTTTAATTTTTGAAAAAAAAAAAAATTTTTAAAGATATTTATTGCTGAGTTGTTTTTTTTTTTCAATTTTATTTCTGAAGTAATTTGACTTTTCATAGTTTTTCCTTTTTTAAATGCCATCCTTTTAACATCTCTTGAACTTCTATTTTCTGTATTAGTAAAAAACTTGAAATTAATTTCCTATTTTTTTTATTTATTCATTTTATATAATTTACTTAACTTTCCCTAAACAGAATTCAATGTTGTTATTGTCGTATCCCTCATGGAAGGAGGGATGCAGCTTCAGTTCTGATGGAGCGCCCGTATGTAGAAGTCTGACTTCTGCTCCGTGTCTCTCTTACAATCATAGGAGACCTGGACTACGGCTTAAAGTGGATTCGAACCATTACAAGCATCCATGGCACCCTCCGGGACTTAAACCCGAAACCTGTGGCACCGAGAGCCAGAGCGCTGAGACACTCGGCCATTCGGCCCCAACTGAATTCATTATTTGTTTTTATAAATTTTAATTAAAACTTTTAATATAATAGTTATTTTACAAACGTAAAAATTCCGATAAATTTATTAGCGATATTTTTTTGATAATATTAAGTCCTTTTATATTAACAATTTCTCTTCACTGCCTTTAGTAGAAATAATGTTGTACAATACAATGTTGTTAGTATTGATAATTTTTGCAAGTAAGAAATATACTATTTTGTGATGCAATTAGCTCGGCAATAAATCACGGTTAAAATATTTACTTACAGTTAACTAAAAGAAATAAAAACTGGGAACTTTTAATTACTTACGTCTTCGGGTAAGTGTAAGTTACAACTTTGTTGAACAATCTTAATCTCATCTGAAGATGCTGAAAGAATAAAATATTTTTCTTTATATTTGGTTTTAAATAGAAGATGTTATATAATTTTTGATGAAATGAAATCCAGTAATCTATTCTAGATATGAAGAAATATTAAAAGAGAGAAATAAGAAAAATCTTATAAAAAATTAATTATTCATTTTATAATAATTATAGAATAAAAAAAATGTTTTTAAGACATTTACAAAAATGTTAGATTTACACTGAATTTTTAAAAATTTTTATATATTTGAAAATTAGTTATTAAATAAGTTTTTGAGCCAACTTTGAAATTATTTTAATCCTAGCGGAATTTCCTTTTAAATAATTTTAAAAAGAAAATCAGTAATAATTAAAAAATAAAAATAATAATAATTTTGTTTATAATAAAATTTATAATAAAAAAATATTATTATATTTATAATAAAAAATAAACAAAATAATTAAAAAAATATAAAATAATTTTAAAAAATAAATAATTAAAAAATTATATAAAATTAAATTTAATTTTTAAAAAAAATATATTTGACAAATATCAAACCAGTTTTTAATTATTTTAATCCTTATAGAATAAATACAAATTTTGTTTAAATTACATTTAAAAAAAGTTCATTTTACATTTTTAAATTAAATTTTTTAAAACATATTATATTTGAGTAACTTTAAACTAATTTTGAATGTTTTTAAATCGTTCATCAACAAAATCATTACATAAAAGATCTTTGAAATTCGTAATGACTTAAAATAATTCAGATTTAATTTAAAATTTTATTGAATATATTAGGTAATTTTCATACCGTTACATTGACACTAAGTTTTAAGTTATATTTCTTAATGCTTTTTTTAAATAAGCATTTCAAATAAATGTAGCATGCTAGCGTCAATGGATGGAAAAATTCTACAATCTTTTTATAACAAAAGTCTACCGTTTTATATGCCAGTCTTTAAAGGATTAGAAATTATCTCTTCATTTAAAAGTCATATAAAGTGACTGTGAAGATGAAGAGGTCAAGATTAATTTTCAAAATACTTTATTGCTTTAAAAAAACCCTATAAAATTTAAAAGTTACTCAGAAATGAAAATACTCATTACAAGATTTCAAATCATTAAACCCAAAAATTCTTCAATTAAAAAACCTGACAAAATCAATATGAAAATAATGAATTTAGTTTAAATGAACTAAATCAACTGAACCGTCAATTTTATCCGTCAATTTAATCTAAAATTATCCAAGAACTGAAAAAGTTATTCATAAATTTTTATGTATAAATCTTATATTAGGTTAAAACCCTCAATACAGAGAGAAACCATCGAACTATACTATAAAAATCAAAATATTTTAAATAATGAATCTAAAATAATATATTTCATCAGTAGAATGTAGTTTAAAGCAATCCGATAAATGATTTAATTTAATCTCATTTAATGATTTAGATCAGAGCTTTCTCTGTCAATTTTAAAAATTATCTTTAAAACTTTTTTTATAAAAGAATATAATAAAAATATAACATACAGCAGGCTGCACAAAGTACAGTTTTTCCAACTAGTCGTTTTAAAGTATCTGAAGAAATGTCGGTGTCTTTGGAAAAAGCTCGGGAAACAATAGAAAATAAAACAAAAACCATCGCTGTATAGTGCATTTTGATCAGACTTTTTCTGATGAAGTGCTTTTTTCAATCATTTTTGAAATTGCAAAAAAAAAAAAGCATTGAGCAATTACAAATAAAATTAGTAAGAAAATATGTATTAATTACAGAAAACTAAGTACGCATATCAAATTTTCAAAATTGATTACTCTTTTCGACGAAGTTTGTAGTTATCTCCTATTTATATTCATCAAAGAGTTTTTAAAATTTCGAAACAATTTTAAGTAATTGGAAAGTATTTGCTCTTTGCTATGCTAATCAAGATTTTTTTATTCGAAATTATTATATTCTGAATATTTAACCAATTATTTTTATTCGAAATTATTGTATTTTGAATATTTAACCAATTATTACGTCAGAATATATTTGAATATTTGAGATAATGTTTAAAAAATGAGATTAAGTAAATTATATTGAAAAAAATTGAATATACAATCAGTATACGAATTGCATATGATTGTGTACCTGTGTTGTGTACATGTTTACAATCTCATTTAAATATAAGTTAGGTATATATCATGCAAAAAAAAAAATATTATTTGTTTGTATTCACTGAAACTAAAATAACTATAACGTTTATACGATCAGTTTATTTTAATTATTATTTTATCTGATCCATAGCCAGAAATTAATAAGAATTCCTATTAGTTAATTTTAATTAAATAAATTATTTAATTAAAAAAATTATTGTTAAATTGCATTATTGATTTTTATATTTAATGTAAAATTGCTTACACTTAACGATTTGCTTTTCAAAAATTATTTGTTATTTCTTGTTGTTGTTAAGAATAATTGTAATATTGTGAAATTATTCTTTCAGACTAGTTTAAAATCGTCTGCAAAATTTGTAAACCGGAAATGACGTCATAACTTCTTATTGTTCTTATAATTGGAGCCTGAATGGCCGAGTGGCTAGCGCTCTGGCTCTCAGTACCACGGTATTCGGGTTCGAATCCCGGCGGTAGAATGGATGTTTGTAGTGGTCCGGAATCCACTTTAAACCGTAGGTCCCGGTCTTCCGTAGAGCCCTATTCCCAAATTGTAAAGGGGCAAACAACTAAGCACAGTGGCTGAGTTTGCCGTAGTAGTAGTTTGTGTTCTTATTCACCATTGTGAATAGCAATTCATATTTATTTATTCTTCGATTTTTTGGGAAAAAAAAAGTTCTTCATAATAGTGTAATAATAAAACAATTTTATAAGCTCTTTAGATGAATGTAGTTAAAAATTCTCTTGAAATTAAAGTAATAAGTTTTTGTGATTGTGTTTAGTTTATTTCAAATGTTCTATTACACAAGCTTAAAATTTATATTTTCATTCTATTTTTTTAATTTACATGCATTTTACACTTTTTATTTTGCGATAATGAAATAAATTAAATATTTGTACGTATTATTTATTATTTTTGTCGGGAATTTTTTAATATGGTTTGATTAAACCAAAATAAATACAAGAAATACGTTTCATTTTAAATTTTTTAAAATTAACTTACCATAGATATGGATACAGATATGTATGTTTTACTTTTAGGAAAAATTTATTTAATGTCTATTATTTAGGAATATTCTTCATGATACTGATTAAAATATAACAATTGATGTGAAAAATAAATGATTACTGATATGCTATCTTTCCTAAAATATTGCCCATCTCTTATTTATTCAATTCCTTCTATTAGTTCACACTCTCCCTATATATATCTTGTTCAAATTTTCAATCGTTCATAAAATACTTTTTATTCATCCATTTAAGTTCAAATATATTTTTTTTTGAACTTGTAGTGGATGACACTGGATGTTAATACAGTTTTTCAAATATTAATTCAGTAATTAAATTTAATTAATTAATTTGAGTTTTTTTAGATTTAAGTTGCATATATCTACCAATAGATGGCGCCGATAAACTAAAAAAATGAATGAAAATTATTTGTAAAGGATATAGCAATAGAGTGAATAAAAAGTAGGAATTGACTTTAAAAATTTTTTTTTTTTTATGTTACTTGTTTTTAAAACCATTTTATATAATTGATTTCGTTGTATTCAAAGTTCATTATTAAAATAACACCAAGTACAAATTTGGTATGCTTTCTATAGACTGCAATGATGAAATTTTATGTTATTGTGTTGGGTATATTTTCTATGGCTTTCTTTACACTCTTTGCAGAATTTTTTAAAATTAAATATACCGACATAAAAATATATCATTTCATTGAAAATGGGCAACATTGAGTGATATCATCTAGATTTTAGAACTATTGACATTCAAGTCGTATTTATTATCGTTATCGTTTGCTCATGAGTATTGAATCGAATGAGAAAAAAGCTACATAGTAAATTAATCAAATTTTATTTCGAAACTCTGTATGGCAACCACATATTTCATACTTGAATATTTTTGTCAATCAACTGAAATATAAAACACAAATATTAGTGCAAATAAAATTTGTAGGTCATATAAAATGTCTTTAAGTTTTGAGTACCTAGAAATATACCAATATATTACAGCAAAACATTTCATTAACCTAATATTTTTGTTTCGATATTATTATGTTTTTAAATATACTATGAATTTTTATTTAGAATATAAGCGAACATTTTTAGCATCCTAGAAAACTTTTTATTGTTTAATTTACAAATTCAAAACTTTCGACGAAAAAATCCAGAGGTGTAGATGATTTTTTTTATTTAATCAAATGAATAATTTTTTGTGGCATTTATAATTAGTATTAATTTAATTAATATATTTATGACCACGTATTATTAACATGGACACTAAATTATGCCAACAAGGTTTTAAGTTTTAACGAATATAATGTATAATAAAACACTTCTGGTTTAAAATAAACAATTTTTTAAAATATTAATTTTAATGAGAACTTTTTTTTTTTTCTTTTTCTAAAGAACTGCTTTATCTTTAAATTTAAAATCCTGATTTGCTTTTTTTTTACAGTTTATGTCTAGAAGATAGATCGACAGATTGGAAAACGTTATACACAAAGACGAGATGTAATTTTACGTGGTCGTTTTTATTTTGTATAATTGAAATCACCCAAAATAAAGCCAATAATAAATAAATAAAGTTTTTCCAATAATTTGTAAAGTTATTAAACTATTGTTGATATTTGTCATAATCGTTACGTCAATGTTGTGATAAGAATTTTGCTCTTGAATTTTTTAAAGCGAAAGTAAGTTATAAATGAAAATAATATAAGCAAAATTTTCAATAAAAAATAATAGCATTTATTGTTTTTATTAATTCATATGGGAAAAATTTTGTAATATTGTTGAAAATATTTCAAACATTTATTTTAACAAATAAAGTTAAACGATTTTTTTTTAATAATTCCACTTAAATAAATTACAAAAAAATATACTATTAAGTATACAATTTCGATTAAAATTTATTAAATTAATCCGCTAAAATATTTTTTTTTTTGGGAATTCTTTTTTTTATGTTTTTTAATAGAAGTAATTAAAATTAGTGGTATGATTCGTTTAATTTTAACAGAAATTAAACGTATCATATCACTAATTTTAATAAAAATGCCATTAGAAATAAAAAAATTAACAATGATTTATTTTATAAAAATGTAGACAACTGCAATTTTAACTTTTCAATTTCGGATAATCTTAAAATTATATGACTTAAATTAAAATTAAAATTATTAATTATTCTAAAATGTTCAAATACCTACAATGCATATCAATGTCTTGAACTTGTACAATATTTTTCTTTAAGTTGATAAACACATGCCTGTAAAATATAATCCATTATGAGATAAAATATTTAAATAAATATTTTTTTCAAGATAAACAAATGCGATTTTTTAATGTTCAAAATGATCGAACGGATAAAAAGCTTTTTTTTAATAATTTAAAATATCTTCTATTTGTTATTTTATAATATGATATGAGAATTAGATCTTGATTGCTGAACATTTTTATTTAAACTAAGTATTTTCTTTTGAAGTGTTATTTCATTCCTTCTATTAGCTCACACTCTCCTGATATGTATCTTGTTCAAGTTCATAATTTTTTATTCATCCACTCTTCAAATGCATTTTTTTTTAACTTGTGTAGTGAATGATTATTTTTTTTCATAATATTAATTCAGAATATGAGAATTAGATTTTAGATTTTTAGATTTAAGTTGCAACATATCTACCAATAGATGGCGCCATTTTTAAATAATGAAAGAAAATTATTTCTAAAGGACTTTCTTATAGTTAAAAAAAAAAGTAGGAATTGACTTAAAAAATTATTTTATGAATATGAAAAATTACTCTGTTTCTTATGCAAAAGTTCTTAAAAGATTACTTTTTAAACAAAATTATTTAAACATTAAATTCCTTTTTAGATATATGCTAGTTAATATGAAAATTCATTTATGACTCATTAACAAAACATTTTGAAGTTATGCTTATATATTTGATTTGTATATGTATAAAAATTGCTTATATTTACAGATAAATTAAATGTACAAAATTTCTAAAAATTCTCAATATTAAATGATAATTAAACTGATAAATTTTATTTAATTTTTATTTATTTTTAATTTATTTATTTTTACTTTGCTTTTAACTAAAAAAGGAATTTTCTTGCAAATTAAATATTTTTGAAAAAAATCAAAGGGTATTTAAACATGTGTTGAAAAAGAAAAATACTTACAACATATTTCATCATTTTCTTTTTCTCTTTCTATAGTAAAAAAAGGAGAAAGTTTCTATTAGGAATTTTTTTATGTAGTAAAATCCTTACTAATCATTTATTATTCAAATAAAGTCCTTAATCCTAAATTATCTATAAAGAAATATTTCTTCGTTCAAAATTTCACTTATGAATACTTTTTTACTTTTGTAAGCAAAGTATATATTTAAATTTATATTTATTTAGAAAATAATTTAATCCGATAAATTCACAGATGCTAAAGTTTAATAGTGACAATTCTGCATTATGTATAGTACGTCAAACAACGGAACAAAATAATGCAATTTTTCTGTATATTAGCTGCTTATTTTTAAATCATAAAATCTTTGCATGCACAAATGAAATGATGAGAAAATAAATATTCTCCTGAGTGCTTTTTTTTTTTTTTTTTTTTTTCAATTCCTTCTATTAGCTCACACTCTCCCTATATATATCTTGTTCAAATTTTCAATCGTTCATAAAATACTTTTTTTTATTTCATCCACTCAAGTTCAAATACTTTTTTTTGAACTTGTAGTGGATTGTTAATACAATTGATGTTAATGCAATTTTTTCAAATATTAATTCAGTAATTTAATTTAATTAATTAATTTTAGTTTTTTTTTTAGATTTAAGTTGCATATATCTATCTACCAATAGATGGCGCCAGATAAACTTAAAAAAAATGAACGAAAATTATTTATAAAGAACTTTCTGCAATATAGTGAGAAAAAAGTAGGAAATGACTTTAAAAAAATGATTTTTATATTACTTGTTTATTTGGTAACCATTTTTAGATTTTATCATTTTAAATACAGCTCAAACCATAATACTTAATTACTTAGTTACATACCATTCCATTGTTTCCAGTCTGTAAAAAGAGAAAAGAAATTTTTTTAATTATAAATGAAAAAAAATGAGCGCAATTGTAAAAGAAATATATATGAGCAATCATAAAATCTGAAATGAAAATTAAATCAAATATTGTAAATGAAATATTATTTTTATTTGTCATGAAAGCTATTCTTCATTTCTCTTAACAAAGCCTTTTATCTGTCGTCTAATTTCTCTTCTCTTAATGATTTGTCTTTTTTTAACTTTTTAAAAATTATGCTTTTAACTGATGTCTACATGCGAAAAACAATTTTGAAAGCTAATACAAAAAAGAAAATATGTTATATTAAAATGCCTTAGATAATATTTATTTATGTTTCATAATACTTTCATAACTCTATATATTTCTATACCTGAATTGTAACTGAAAAAAACTTTGAAATATTTCATTAATAATTATTTATTCTTTATTGACGTTTTTAATAATTGAGAGTACAGGTTAACTTTTTTATTTACAAAAATAGTTATTAGTAACATTGTAAAATTTATATAAGAAAGAAAATTGCAGGCTTTAAAATAAGTTTTTTTGGTAATTCTTGATGTTTTGCATGTTAACTACAATTGACACTTTACAATTCTTTCAATCAAAATGTCCTTCAGGCTTTTTTAAAAATATTTATAATCCATCAACTCTTATAATTCATCAATATTTATATTATAACATAACTACTCTTATAACATAGCTAGACGGGAAATTATATTTTTTTCAAATTAATATACCATTGAATGGCAAAATAAAAAAATATGTTGTTGGTTTTTTTTTTTTCCAAAAAAAAAAAAAAAAAAAAAAAACCTCATGTGATGTTAAACATTATTTATGAGTCGAATTAATTATTTTTCTTTAAGTAGTTTAATAAAATTATTCTCTTACTGAAGGATCTACAACAGATATGTTATGATATAAAAAAATCTTTTGCAAAAAATTTTATTAAAATATTTTCAACACATTGTTTTATGTTTTAAGTATTTATATTGTCTTAAACAACTGTTGCTCATCTTTTAAGTGACAAGCACGTTCATCATTAAAATAAATAGGACAGATTCAAATTTTTACACTATAGCATTTTAATATTTTAACTGTACCAGACTTCTCCACCCTTTACTTACGTCTCCGATCAATTCCGAGGTTTTTATTTCGACATTTCTTAATCCATTTAATTAATTTAATTGCCTTGTTTAACTGAAAGAACAAAAAAATGAAACCTGCACTGAGTTAAAAAAAAAAAAAAAAAGTCGAAATCTGCATTCGCTTCTATCAAAAACGAGAAGACCCGATGGCGATTATGCCGGCGTGTAAGCGATTCACATCAACTGTCAGGTTACCTGGTGGGTTTGGTTTGATTTGTCATTCTACGGGTTTTGTTCACACTTTGGGATAATTAGACGGGACCTACAGTTTAACGTGCATTCCGAATCACTAACAAGCATTCATGCCACCGCCAGGATTCGAAACTGAAGCCTGTGGTACCGAAGGCCAGAGCTCTACCCACTTGGCCATCTGACCGTCTACATGGTGGGAGTTATTCAGGTTTTTCTCCCAAACTGAAAGCAAATAAAAATCACCCAGAAGACAATTTCCGTTTGTGGACTGCGGGGTCTGAATGGCCGAGTATCTAGCGCTCTGGGCTACAGGTTTCGGGTTCGAGTCCCGGCTATACCATGATGTTTGTAGTGGTTCGGAATCCACTTTAAACCGTAGGCCCCGGTTACATATGACTGTAGAGAGTCATGGAGCCCAGTCATAATTCTCACTCATATCCTTCCCACGCTGTATAGGGGCAACTCAGATCTAGACACAATGGTGTGGTGTGATGTAGTGTAGTGTGGTGTGGTCTAGTGTGGGGCAGTGTGGTGTGGTGTAGTAGTAGTAGTAGTAGTAGTATGGGGACTGTTCATGATATATATAAGGAGCAGGCGCCCTACCAATTTATAACAATTAAAAGCTATGGAATATTCATTTTACAGAAACTTTTAATACGTGGTAAAAAAAAAAAAAAAAAGGTTATATCTGTACTTACAGGCGCCCTTTTTGCAATATCAGTACATAAGAATATCTGTAAAAAAATTAATTTCAAAATAAGTGTTTCTTCAAAATTAAAAATTTAAATAATTTGTTTTATTTTATTATGATAAAATATTAAGCGTCATTTTTTAATTCAGTACAGTTATTTACAAATTTATTCAAACGAAATGAAAACTTAACTTGCAAAATAATAATAATTATTATTATTTTTATTATTATTTGATTTCCCATTTTAGCAATTTTAAATTTCAATGCATAAGTAAAGTAAGAATAAGAATTGCAATACGAATTGTTAAAAAAAAATGAATATTCATTAGACATAATATAGAAAAAACAGTTACCTTATAAAAAAGATCTTGAGAACTACAGATTTTCTTCCATTGATCAAAAATATAGTTGGTTTGAGTTACTTTCTTTATACATTCTTCGCCTTTATTCCTTATCTAAATTAAAAATACAATTGATTATTATAGAATCATTGTATGTTTTTTTAATGCAGAAACCCCTGATAAAATCTTTTTATTATTATAGAAATATTGTACGTTTTCGAATGCAGAAATTCCTGATAAAATCTTTTGATTACTATAGAATCATTGTATGTTTTTCGAATGCAGAAATCCCTGATAAGATCTTTTGATTTTTATAAAATCATTGTTTTTCGAATTCAGAAATTCACGATAAAATCTTATTATTATAGAATCATTGGATCTTTTTCGAATGCAGAAATCTCATATAAAATCTTAACTGATAGGATCTAGTTTGGTTAATTTTTTTTTTTTCGACTCTTTTTAAAGTAAACTTTTATCTGGAATTGAAATTTTTAAGATATGTTCAAATGTTAAAAAAAAAAGACATTTATGTATGTCATTAAAAAATTGAATTCGATTGTAGGGGAATATTTCAAATAACTGCTGAGAATAATGATAACTTTTCAAGTATCCGGCTACATTGAAAACCATTTCGTTTGAATTATGGGGTCATTTTTTTTAATGTTTTAAATAAAACGTTTGAAATTTTTTTCTTTAAAAACTTTGTTATTTTGAATCTATGGTTGGTAATAATTCGAAAGACATTTGATATTTGTTAAAATGGATAGAAGAAGCTGTTTTGAAATTCATTTTGCAGAGAAATCGCATTTTTATATATAGTTCAATCTTGCTCAATCAATGACAATGACTTAAGTTCAATCAATGACAATCAATGATTCAACCGATGACAATCAATGATTAAATCACTATCAATGATTCAATCAATGACAATTAATTATTCAATCAATGGCAATCAATGATTTAAGTTCTATCAAGTCATGACTTAAACACTTTTACAATAATTTTTTATAAAACGGAGCAGTTGTTTTGAAGAAGCTGTAGTAGAATTTTTGATAAATATATAATACTAGAAGAATTATGCATTTTTAAAATTCATGGTCATAAATTTTAATGAAAACTATATTATTCTCATTTCAATTGCAATGCTCTGAAATACTTTAAAAATCGTAGTCACTTTTAAAAAGAAATTATAATGTATGTATACAGAAGATAATAGAGAGTTTTTTTGCATAACGTTTATTTATCGTCCGATATTTTTTCTTCTAGCGCACATGCTCATAGGAAACATTGTACCTATTGCGCATGCGCATCTGTAATACTGCACTACTGAAATATTCCTATGAGCATGCGCGTTAGGAAGAAAAATATCGGACGATAAAAAAAACGTTATGCAAAAACTCTCTATTATCACAAAAGCTTTAAATGAGAAATTTCTGAAAATATGCTAATTATTCAGCAGTTTTACTTAAAATTACTTGTATACGAAATTTTTTTGTACTTTTAAAAATAACTTTTTATTTTCAAATATTAAAAAACAGACATTTATGCGTGTACTTAAAAACTGAATTCGATTGTAGAGGAATATTTCAAATAACTGTCTGTTAAATGGACTCAGATTTAGGGTCATAACTGATTCATTATTTCAGACTTTTATTTACTTAGGATAGTTAATATATCGTATATTTCCGCTTATAAGCCGATAATTTTTAGAACTTTTTCTAAAAAGTTAAGTTAAAGGTATCGGCTTATACACAAATTCGTTAGTTAATCTCGCAAAAATTGTAGGTTCTTTTCCGTTGGCGGGGCACAAACGATAAATCGCCAAATATCTTTAAATATGGCGCTTTTTTTATTTCTTTAGTTTATATTTTTTAAGTTAATGAAGAAAATTATTTTACTTAAAATTAAGTTATTCGCTTTACGAAAATGAGCTGTTCAATTTTTGAGAATGTTTATATTGCTGATTTGTTGAGTCGTCTCCAAAACGAAAAAAATCTGATGTTGGCGAAATTATAATTAAACGGAATTAAATTAGATGTAAAAGCATTAAACGTGCACTAGAAATATTTAAAAATAAAAATAATGAAAAGGAAAAGGAAAATTACTTTCGTCTTTTAATTTGTTTTTTGAGTGCTTTGACAAAAAAAAAAAAAAAGTTGTATAAATCTTTCAAAGTCTGCATAAGGGAGTAAATCTTTTAAGAAAAATATGTACAGTCAGCTTTATACTTGGATTGGATTATATTCGAAAAAAATACAGTGTATGTTTGCAACTCTTTCCACAAAAGAAATGACGAAATCTTTTAAAGCAAGCATTATATTTTTTAATAATTTGTATTTGAATTTGTTTAATTTAAAATATTTCTCTCAATAGATTATTTATGTGTGGAGAGATTAAAGCATTAAATAGTAAAAAAAATTAAAGCATTAATTAATTGTAGTAAAAGAGCAAAATATTTTCTATATTTTGCTCTTTTACTTTACATACTAAAATGAATTTAAAATTGTATTATATATACTAATTAAATATTAAATATTTTAATTGTAAATATGTATTATAATTGAATATTTTTAAATTAATACTAATTCTGTTTTTTCCCTATGAATAAGTTTTTTAACCTTGAAGGAAAAAAAATTTCTTTAAAAAAATCTTACTTTAAAATTTTTTATTTTCCTTCTTATTTATCAGACTATAACTCAAAATACAAACTTGGATCGATTCAATACATTTAAAGATGAATAGCAGTAATGACAAAGAGAAAGTTACGTGATATTAAAACGTAACTCTTTTAGCTATCATTTCAGCAAAATTTTTCTTAGACTTACTAATGCAGTATGTCCATTTGATAACTTTTAGAATCTGCTTTGTTCATTGTGCTATTTCATTGAAAAAAAATAAATGATAGTTATAATAATAAGAATATTTTTTTAATGCAGCTGGCAAACACTTAGACAGCTATCTTGAATGCCTTAAGGCAAGCACTGCACAGACGTTACTCACTTTGCATTAACCAGGGGGCGCGTGTAACTTGAAGACCACGGACGCGAAGTAACAATGCCCCCACAACGCTCTACGATCCTATCAGACCGGGACCTACGGTTTAAAAATGGATTCCGAACCACTACAAACATCCATGGCACCGCCGGGACTCGAACCTGAAACCTGTCGTACCGAGCGCCAGAGTAATAAGAATAATAATAATATAAAATTTTGTGAGGTGTATGATGAACAGAGCATGGATATTACCACGTGAGCTTATAAAGCCTTTTGCTCTACATGCACGTATGCTTTCTAATTGTACTACAAATTCGTATAAAAGGAATTCTCAATTATTGGTTTGTTTACCTTCAGCCTGTATAAATGCAAATAAAACAATAACAAGGAAACATTAAATTTCATAGATGTTAATAACTTTGCTTATCTGAACTTAACATGAAAATTGAAAGCTCGTGATTTATCTAAAACACTAAATCAAAGTATTCTAATATGAAATCTATTTTTAGGATTACCATAAATACGTCACCCACATTGTGTTTTCCCCCTCCCCACCTTATGAAGAGCCAATAGGCTGAGGGAACGTGGGTGAGGAGAACGAACGGAACATTATTGATCCACCTTGTACTGCCAAAGAGGAAGAGTGGAATTATGGACGATATTTAGAGAAAACCTTATGTCTAGTAAGTATTTTCTTATTTAGTAATTGGACTGATATAAACTACTGATATGAATTTGGATTTAAAAATAATATTTAACGAAAAGGCATGATGGCTGTAAAACGGAAACCTTTGAACATATGAAGATCACAAAAGGTTCAGAGATTTTAACCTCTCACAACAGTGTAACTGTAACCAAATCAAATATCAGACAGATCGATTAGTTTTGAGCTTCTTGAAATTTTTTTCTCTTGCATGATTCTTTATTAACTAGTTTGCTTTGCCGCAGGGATTGTAAATAGAGATATGGTTTTTAGAAGCGGGATTTGTTGCATTAATTTACAAACTATTTTCTTCTGCAATTCTATTTTGATATCATCAAACATGCTAACTGCTGGATTATTCACTGTTTCTGTGGAATATAATAAAAAATACTCCGACTAGTTACGGACTACTGAAATTTAAAAAACTAACTTTTGCGCTACTTTTTAAACTTTTTGCAATTAAAAAATCCATAGATTTCGAGAAAAAATAGCGATACCTTTCATAAGAAACAGAAAATTTCATAATTTTCAATTTTATGTAACAATATGCACAAATAAACATAGTGTTGCTTTTTTATCTTACATTTTTACCTTTGTTATCAAAAAGAACTGTTAGTCTGTGAGATCCTTACTTAAAGGAGGATAAGTTTAATATTGGTATGTATAAGATTTTTTAAACAAGTTTTCTTTAATTTTTTTGCGCATGGTGCTTATATTTTTAATTTTAAAACACTTTGTAATATTATGTATTTAAAAATATATAATATCTTCCTACATTACATATTATTATTATTTCAATTTGTTTATTAATATTTATTTTAATTAATTTTCATTTGCTTTATTTATTTTATACTTTTCATTGTATTTCTACTTACAGCAGCAATTCGAATACTATAAATTCATATAATGATACTTAAATGCAAATTTAATATTTTCAAGTATGAATTTTTTTTTTTTTTTATTTTAAGAAGTGATTTACTTTGTGATTTTACTATATGTTTTTATTAATATTTACGTCTTTTTATTTTATTGTCAAAGGGACAAAAACGTTAAAAAACATAGGGGCACACAAATTTCAGAAGATCTAAAAATTAAAACTTCATTATATTTCTACTCATTATACAAAAATGGATATCATGTCACTCTTTTCAATTAATAAAATTGCTGTGCATTGCTAGTTGTATATATCTTTATCTGATTCGTTGAAGTTATCTATCTCAATCATTGAAAATTTGTCTCTAAAATTCTTAAATGCAATTTTAGAGTCAAATTTTAGTGTTTTGTATTTACTTATATTGTAGCTATTTGAAACAGAAACTATAAGAGTTCTGAGTTTTTATGTATTTCCTTTTACTTTGACGATTTTAATTTTTTAAAAAATTTATATATGTACAGATATAAAACATGTATACAAAAATTTCTAGCAGAAATATATAAGTATCATATGATTGGGAATTTCTCATCGAAGAAGTATTTGAAACAATAAAATTGCTTGTACTCACTCGCACTGGTAAAAGTCTGTGGCAGAACTGGTACCTGATCAGAACTATCGGATCAAATCCTGAAGTAAATGATGAAATGGAAAAATTTTATCACTTTATGAAAAATTTTAAATTCAACAAATAAGAATCAATCTATCAAATTAAATATTTTTTTGAGATAAATATAAAAATTTTCAATAAGTTTAAGAGGAGCTATTATTTGCTATGAAAAAAAATTTGTTTCAGAAGATATTTGCATCATTTCCAAAGTAGGCAATTTTTAAAGGAACATAACAATACCTGAAGTTACAAGAATATTCATGGAATTATTAAATAAATCAGATACAACAGCACTATTTAAATGTAATTCACAATTGAAAAACAAAATTCAATTTCGGCAGCTTATATGCTAAATTTGCTCATTTTCAAAATTGAATTTTTACTTTTTAATATAAAATATTACTTTTATTAATATTTTAAACCATATGTATGTAACTTATATCAGGCGTGCTCCTAGAAATTTGTCTTGGAAGGAGGAGGATCTAACAAAATGAAGCTTAACTATTTATTAAAGCTGAATAGGTCATGCTAAACTATAAATAATAGAAAATATATCTAAAATTGTTATTTCATATATTAATAATTTTTATATTGCTCTCATTTGGTTTAGTTACATAAAAAAGATAACATTAAAAGTACAAAATAAAAATTTAATTTCTAAAAAAAATCACATAGACAAATTATAAATATTCAAACTTTTCTCCTTTGTTCAATTAGCTCACACTCTCCCTATATATATCTTGTTCACATTTTCAATCGTTCATAAAATACTTTTTATTCATCCACACAAATTCAAATACATTTTTCTGAACTTGTAGTGGATGGCACTTGATGTCAATACAGTTTTTTCAAATATTAATTCAGTAATTAAATTTAATTAATTAATTTTAGTTTTTTTTTTAATTTAAGTTGCATATATCTACCAATAGATGGCGCCAGATAAATTTAAAAAAATGAATGAAAATTATTTATAAAGGACTTTCTGCAATAGAGTGATGAAGGAAGTAGGAATTGACTTTAAAAAAAAAAATTATATTACTTGTTAGTGCATCGATTACATCGTTTACCTCAATTTCAATATTTCGATGAATATTTAAGAAAACTAAATCAATAAATTCAGGGAACCATTAACCAATTCCTAGAGTGTTAATAAAAGGAATTCACGGAATTCTTAAATAAATCAGATAAAAACATTATTTGAAAGTAATATTTACAACTCAGAAACAAAATTCAATTTCGCCAATTTATATGCTGAATTTGCTCATTTTCAAAATTGATTTTTATTAGATCTTTTACTTTTTAATAGAAAATATTACTTTTATTTAATATTTTAAACCATATTCGCATAATAGATCAATAGATTAAACTAGGCTGCTCTCATACTTAGAATAAATTATTTAAACCCTGTAAAAGCTCGTTTTGGCAAAGCCACAGGGACAGAGAGAAAGAGGACGACTCAAGTTGCTTTGGATAGACACAGTTGAAAAGATTTTGCTGTACTGTAGGTTAAGAATTGGAGAACCATTGTCACCCAGAGGAATGCATAGCAATCTCTTCAAAGGAAAACCTTGGCCCATCCTGGTCTGTCGTGCTACTGATGATGATGATGATATTATTTATATGAGACGCGCACCCAGAATTTTGTCTTGTAGAGAGGAGAGGATGTCAACAAAATGAAGCTTAACTGTTTGTCAAAGCTCAAGTCAATAGGGCATATCAAACTATAAATAATAGAAAAAACTAAAATCTATATTCCATATAATAATAATTATTATATTGCTCTCATTTGGCTCAGTTGCATAAAAAAAAAAAAGAGAACTAAAACTAAGAAGTATTGCACAAAATAAAAATTTCTAAAAAAAAAAAAATCATATAAACATATTATAAATATTCAATCTTCTTTTCTTTTTTGTTAGTTCACCGATTACATTGTTTAAATATTTTGATGAATACTTATGAAAACTAAGTCAGGAGAAACGTCGGATCAATCAACAAATTCACTAATTTTTAACAAACAGATGGGCCTAAAGTTGAAAACGTACTCACACACTTATGGGTTTGGGAGAGGGGATTCAAGCCCACCAGCCATCCCCTTTGGGTGCTTGTCTGATTTACATATATAGGTTTTTATTTCTTTAATATCTGGAATCCATGTTTAAAAAGTAACTTCATATAAAAAATTCAGAAAATTATATTAACAGAGAAAATTATATAAAAGTACACTTACGACATCCAATGCATTGAAAAGCTTCAAAAATCCCTTTTGTAGTTCCGGAAAAAAAAATAGAAATAACGAGAGATATAAAATACCTTTAAGATTCATGATGGCTGACTGTTACTGAACAAATTAACTATTTTTAAACCTATTTAATAATTATGAAATTTAGTTTATTGAAAAATAGCATAAAATCGGAATACACTTTTCATTTTATAATTAATTAGTTTTTTGTTTTTTTTAATATATTGACAAAGTTTACGCAGTTTTGCAATTATTATTTTCCAATGAAATTGTCATTTTGAACTAAATAAAATTTTCAAATTATTTACCATTGTGATTTCTGGGTATTTATTTATTATTTTTTTTTTTTTTTTTTTTGTAATTAGATTCCTTGGTTATTTCGTTAATTACTTAGAATATCAAATAATCACGGAATTCGTGAAAATAAAAATTAATATTCGAAATAAATTAAACTACTTTATTAACTATTAATATATAAAAAATAACAACATTTTAAATATTTGATAAATTGAATTTTTTTTAGAATGATCTTTCAATAAAAAATAATCCCGCTTAAAATAAAAATAAAAAATTCTTTAAAATAGCAATAACTATGTTTCTTATCCCTCTTGGTAGACAGCAACATTTAGATCAAGTTCAAGAACCCATGAGGTCTCATGGAAGGAAGGAATAGGGGTGCAGCTTCTGCTGTGATGGAGCACCCGTACGTCTATGACCCGTACCCGTATGTCCACCTGACTTGGCTCCATGACGCTGACTTTTTACGGGTAGGGTTGTTAGCCCTACATCTAACAGTCAGATTAGACCGGAATCTACGGCTTAATGGGGGATTCCAAAACCACGGCAAACATCCATGGCACCGCCGGAAACTCGAGTCCGAAACCTGTGGCACCGAGAGCCAAAACGTTAGTTACTCAGCCATCAGGCCTTAGCAATAACTATGAATCTACCTATTCAATAACGACCAAACTCTGCTGCTAAGCATCATGAATTTTATCTAAAAATTTTTTAACTATTTCTTTCATCAGCAATTATAATGGTAGATGCAAAAATATTATTGTTTTCGCATGCCTGTCGGTAGGTAGCATTGTAGCAGATTCAACATTACCAGGATGCATTACACCCAACTTGCATCCACATCGCACTCATATCATACCTACATTGCGTAATAATGCACATACATTGTACCAGCACAATATGTGCATTATTGCGCAATGTAGGTAGTGATCGTTTAAACAACATTTTGAACTCATTGGTATTAAACAACAGCATTGGCACTCATTGATCGTTAAACAACATTTCAGCGTGCTTATTGATTTCTTTCCCAGCCCCAACATTGGAAAGAAATTATATTTACAAGATTTCGTGGTTTTTTTTCCAGCATGCTTCAAACTATTTAATCTCACAGGATATGTTTTTCTGCTTCTATGATGAAACTGGCCAATCATTCATTTTCATCTCTTCTTTGCAGGCAAATATTTTCTTATTAAAAAAAAAAAAACCCTGGAATACATTCGAAAATTCATTATAATAAGTTAATCTACGATGTTTCTACATATAAAACATTATTAAACATTATAATCATTATAAACATTATATCATATAAAACATTATATAACACATTATCCTAAATGCGAATCTTTTTTATATTAAAATGAAATAAATGTCAGTAAACAAATTTATAATAAAGTATGCAATAATACGAGAGGGATCAGTCAAATAACAACTGTAGAAATGTTTTGAGATAATTTAGTGAACAAGTAAGAAATAAGTGTGCATAATTTTTCTATGGAATATTCTTCATGCTCAAAATAAGTTCTACAACGCTTACTAAGAATTTCAATTGTACTGGTTGACTAACCAATCCTCCATCTGGTATGGCGCTTCGTCTTATCGGAACTTACTGTTTTCAAAGTATACATGAGAGACATCCGCTTAAAAGAAGATTTTATGTTGCGTGCCGTTTATTAAATTCCTTCTATTAACTCACACTCTCCCTATATATATTTTTTTGTTCAAATTTTCAATCGTTCATAAAATACTTTTCATCCATCCACTCAAGTCCAAATAAATTTTTTTTAACTTGTAGTGGATGACTGATGTTAATACAGTTTTTTTAAATATTAATTCATTAATTAAATTAAATTAATTAATTTTAGTTTTTTTTTTTTAATTTAAGTTGCCTGTATCTACCAATAGATGGCGCCATATAAACTTAAAACAATGAATGAAAATTATTTATAAAGGACTTCCTGCAATATAGTAAGAAAAAAAAAAAAAAAGAATTGATTAAAAAAAAAAATTTTTTTTTTTTTATATTACTTGTTTTTGCACACAGGAAAGCCCGTTTAGCATGTTGTAGAAAACATCGATTTGGACCAGAGATCAATAAGGACACTGATGAGCTCTGGTTCAACTTCACCATGATTCTCGACATGTTTTCATATGGGGAGAACCAGGGACCTGCTACCTGTCCACCAACATCCGAGAAGATCTCTTAGGCAGTGGCATCATGTTAGATTAGGTATAGACCTTCATGTTTTTATTAGAGGCCGTGACTGCTCTAAGTATAAGGATGAAATCTTGGTTGTGATTTCATTTTAAAGGACAACACCACACGTTCACATAAAGATAACTGATCCATGAATTTCTAAAAATGAGGACATTCACCTGATGGATGGGGTTGGCAACGTCTTCAAATCTAAATTCTATACAGAATGTGTAGGACGTTCTAGGAAGAGCAATTGCAACTCGTCTTTCACCTACCAGAATTATCTAGAACAGGAGTCTCCAAACTTTCCAGCCTTAGGGCCATACTGTTTACTCCAGTAAGTACCAAGGGCCCAAACCGCCTTAATTTTTCTGCCATTATCTATAATTTCTAAACCAGTCGCCGAGTACGCGCTCTGAGCAAGCATATACTTTCTAACTACAAACTATTGTCAGTGAAAAATCACAATTACACAAATCTCAGTATTTTTTTTTTTACAAGTGGATAATCCCGCGGTTTCATTTGCGTTAATTTAGCTTTCCTGTTCCTGAGGGATTTTCTGGATAAAAATCATATGTTCGATTCAGGATATTCCATTCCAAACATCTATATACATACATATGCGATACTCTATACCCAACATAACTACCGAGGGTAACCGCGGGATGTTCACTAGTTTATAATGTTAGTGGGATTCATTTCAATTACTTGTTAGTTGTTATGCTTAAGTTAAATTTTCCGCGTATTATGCTTCTAATTAAGCTTTACCTAGCAAGTCAATAAAACCGAGTTATTATCATTCTGTGTTTTTTTTTTTTATCCAACTTATTGCAGCAACAATAAGCTATTCGCTGTCGCGAACCGTAGTTTGGAGATCCCTGATCTAGAACCTGAAACGGCGTTGTTGGAGGATTAGGAACGATTGCCGCTGCCTGAATTCACATAGGGAGAGCTTTATATCTATAAAGGAATATAATACCTCCTATTTGTTTCGCTATTTTAAGTTTTGGTTTAGAGTCTTTCGTGCATATGAATCTTTCACCATAATTCACCTGTGTACCATAACTGCGGTGAAGATATTTAACATTCATTTTTGTAATATCAATTTATGTGCATACCTGTTATCATTATAATAGTTCGACTAAAAATGCAAATTTTCCTAATTTTGAATACCAATGTAAATAAAGCAGCGCATTGTTTAATTATTAAAATATTTCTAGAACATTATTTTTTTGCCATATTTAAGAAATTAAAAATTACTTTAAATATTAGGCATTATATAATTACGCTAGCCATTCTGATTTATCTGATATTAGAAACGTTCGTCATTTAAATAGTTTTATCACGCCTGAATAAAGAATGTCCTATTTAAAATAGATAAAAAAAATCAAAATTTAAGATCTTGAAATCTAGATTAATCAAAAGTGTTTGTTTAACTTTTTAAAATCAAATGGCGAAAAACATTTGTATACATATATTTTTGCTTAAAAATGTATATCATGCTTACTATCTTAGATCACATTTTCATTAAAATGTTAGGCATGCAATGTTCTTCATTATATAAAATAATAATAATAATAATACACAACAATAAGGCATTGTTATCATGTAGTATTTTCACTTTTCCGATATAATCCTATTATTTTCTAAAATAAAATCCTTCATTGTATTTTAATGTTTCTTATGGCAACTTTCCTTCAAAAGTTTAATTAAATAGTTGGTGAATAATTAACATTTGCTTTTTTCTGCACGTACTATTTGGTTGAAAATCTGGTAATTACCTACTAAAAAGAATTACTCAATTTAGTGTGCATGTGTGTCTTTGTTACACGCAGTATATTTTTCTAAAAAACTATAAAATATATATATAACTTTTTAAAGTAATTAAAAAAAATTTTTATGATTTGTAAAAGATGCAAAAAGAAAATTTTTTTTTTAATAAATGACGTATAAAAAATTCTTCAGTGGAAATATTTTTCTATTTTTTTTTTTATTTATGCAAAGATTTGTTTAGTTTTTAAAATTTTTTTAAAACTTTTTTTCTGATGATCTGATATTAGAAACCCGCGTCATTTAAATAGTTTTATCACGTCCGAATAAAGAATGTTTTATTGAAACTGAAAGAATCAAAAGTCAATATTTCTGTTTTCGCCCCATTTAAAAAATTCCTAACTAAATATATATACTTCCATATATATATATGTACTTCCCTTTTATAAGTTGTATACTTCTTCCTATATACTAAATAATAGCTTATATTAGGTAAATGATCTTGTAAATAATGGATATATATTATGCTTAAGAAAAATTAGGTTTTTTTTTTTTTTTCATGAAATGGGCGTGAACAAAATTTTATCGCTTAAAAGTTAATAAAATATGAATCTTCAACAGTAAGAATATATTTTGTTACTTTTCATTAGAAAAAAATATGTATGCTTAGAAAAGAAGATTAAAATTACTTGTTATTGTTCACATCATTCAATAGATGGCAGCACGAAACTGACGTTAAAACGCTTTGATTGTAATTCAACGGGCTGTTTTTTCAAAAGGGTTCATCTCTAGTCTCCCTTTAAAATTTTACAAAAGCAAAAACATTTTTTGCATAATCATTCCAAAAAAAATTTAAATAAATATTTTTCTATTATTAAAGACCATTGCACACAATGTAAAAAGGCCTATATGATTGTTTATGGTCCTGCAAAAAAAAATGTTTTTCCTATACAGAGAAGACCCATTTTCAAATTGAACTTGGCTTTGTGAAAGATCAAGTTCCACTTTAACTGACATAGAGATAATTTTACGAAATCCTTGACACAGTGCAAAAAGCTTTTACCACATTTACATATAATAGGTAATATAATTGAGAGGGAAAGCTACAGTTAGGCAGGCACTTCGTATGTTGTAATTATGGACCACTCCTGTATTATGTTATAATAGAAGACTTGTAATTGATTGACTTGAACTTGTGTGAACTTAAATTTCCTGGTGTCTACGTATTTTCATAATACTGATAAAGAAGTTTTACCTTGGCAGGCAAGTTTTCTGAATTTTAAAATAAACAACGAGGGAGCCATTTTGTTCTTGTTTCTTCATAATAGAAAGTTCTTCTAAAATTCTGTCGGTATGGTGCTTGCCTAACGCAACTCTTGAATCTCGACTGATGAAATGAAATTCATAATAGCCATTCACTGCAAAATAACATTTCACTGGAGAGAAACAGTTCTTCTCTATGTTTAGAAACTGTAGCTCTACGGTCATTTTATGCACACTTTGGACTAATTAGTCCGGGACCTACAGTTTAAAGTGGATTCTCGAGGAACCACTCAGACAAACATCCATGCTACTCGCCGTAATATTTGAACCTGCAGCCTGTGGTACCAAAGTGCCAGAGCGCTCTAGCCACACCGGGCCACTTCAGGTCGCTAAATTCTTCCTTAACTCTCCGAATAGTGCAAGAACTTTACATTTTAAGAAGGCCTCGCCCATCAAGTTTTGCAAAATCCGCTCCACATTTCGATGTGCGACATTTTCATCACTTTTGTTTTTACTTTATAGAAAGCATTCTATCAGAATTTTCATAGCCTTATGGAATGTGTATTCTGGTCATGACGAAGTGAATTTTTTGAGCCTTTTAACCTTTGCAAAATCGCGGTTCCAGTCATTGAAGGGCGTAATAAATTTACTTTAAATATCTTTCTGTTAGGATGTAAGAGCTTCTTAGCAGATTATATTATCTTGTTCCGTCCTAGGTCCTTCCTCAACACAGAAGAGGTGGAGCTCCTCTTCATTTGAAATGGATTCTTTCAGATATTCAAAAGAAGAAAGTACCAGAATTTTCATTAAAGCCTTTACATAATCCTTCCCCTTACAGTAAAAACAAAATGTAGCTTCTTTTTTCATTTTCTGAACTTGTTGAATACAGACTCATTTACCTCAGAGCTACTATCAATAAAATATGTCCTACGCCGGCAAAAGGAGGTAAAGATAGTGAAAGATCTTTGCTTAATCGAAACCTAATATTAATGCCATCTCTAGTATGACTGCTTTAAATATAAACTTCCTAAAAATTTGGTGTGGCAGAACAACTTTGTTAAAATTTTGGCGCAGTAGTGATATATTTTGGCGTTAATGCGGATATCGTTTAGCATGTTGCCGCAAAATCATTAGCGGTTTTGCTATAATATGGTGTGGTAAAAATTAGGCGTTAAAGCGATAACATTTCGCGATGAAAAAAGCCTTCTTTAAGAATAAAATTTCTTTTAGTGATAAATGTTACAAGAAGCAATACGTAAC